>OZ007573.1:51792605-52027605 GCA_963931925.1 Onchidella celtica | reverse complement strand
GCAAGAGCTTACAAACAGCTCTAAGTAATTTCAATCAGCCCAAAAATATGAACAAACCATAGTAAACAGATAGGTACATTGTCTTAGGTGAAGACCTAGTTTCGCGATTTGGCAGAAGTGATATCTCTCTATACATACCTACTCTCTGGTTCCAATGAGTCCTCACGCACCAGCCATTATATTGGATCCCACTGAAGCTCTATGTCATGACGTCATTATCCAACTCGTCGGCATATCAAAATCGGCTATTTCGAGCCTGGGCTTAAACGTTCCTGCGTACTGAATTATATTTCTAAGGTTTTCTCTCTTCTTCTTAAATGTATCTACAAAATTTATCGCCTGCTTACTCAAACAAAATAATAAAGACTTGACGCTAAAGCAATTTGTCATCAGCGCAGCGTGTTACACCCACGTGATCGGCTGGTAAAACTGCATCCTAATTACATTGCCAAACGCAGAACTTCAATACGTTTCAACGTCAGATGTGTGTCCCCACGCAGTTCCTGCACGTGCAAGAAACGATTTCTTTCGACTTCCTAATAATTCTGTTCGCGTTAATTTCAAATTCTTGGGACATGGATTTAAAGTGGAAACCAAGAACTTACAGCTTGTGGGACATGTGGAATATCACCTGAACATGGTAAATGTTATGAAATTCATTGTAGCCTAGGGAAAGGCGAGAGAAGGGGGAGGAGAAAGTGAGAGAGACAAAGAAAGAGAGAGGGAGGGGAGGGGGGGGGGGAAGAGAAGGGGAGAGAGACGGGGGGTAGAGAGAAACAAAGAAAGCATTTTTCTCTTCGTCTTAAAAGAGATTCGATGAACTTTTTAAGTAGACAAGACTAACCAAATTCAAGTTGTTCACAATAAAACTGGCTTATTTTCTCTGTACGTAAGTCTTGTGGAGCCGTGTGATCGTGAACGCCTTTGATTCCAACGACTGATATTCATGGTCTCTGATTCAGACTAGGAGAGGCTGAAAAGAAAGAATGGCAAAAGCACACACACACACACACACATACATGCAATACACCTAGACCCAAAGCGTACTGAGCCAAGTCTGGTTTTCCTTCATTTTGCTGTTAAACGGGACGTCGCTGACTGATGAAACAGAAAGGAGTCTGTCTCACTGGTTGAGTCAAGAAGGTTCAAGTCTGAGTAAAAGAAAAAAAAAAACGGCACTTGATTCAGTGTGGTACTGGCTTTACAATGTAATTTATCGCTTTACACACAGTGTTTGTTGGAACGGAGATATCCCCGTCCACAGATGACAAACAGCATTACGTCCATACCATTTTCCTGTACGTGTTTTCTCATTATTCATTATCTTAATATGTTTCGTAATTCCTGAAATACATGTATATATAGAAGCTGTGGTATTTCTGTCTTTCATTTTGTTTATTCCACATACAGAAACATTTCACAAGCAATACAGGTAGTTTACGACCCACTTCAATGTAGAACAGCTCATTTGTCAGTTTGTAGATAATTATAACCAAGATTTTTGGCAGCCATGATCTAGTAATTAGGCCTGTAAACAACCTGTCTAATTATAATGCATGGGCATGTCTGAGATAGAGATGGCTAGAAAAAAAACCAAGACATTAGAAAAGAATAGAGCAAGGATTATTCTACCCTGGACATGTCTGAAAATAGAGCAAACCATGCTGATAATGGGAGGGCTATTAAAACCCCTCTTTGATTACGGTCTCGTTTACAAAACAAGAGAATTAGCGCAAGTGTCCGCGGGATCAGCCCCGAAAACGTGTTTTGACAGTTGCAATTCATGTTCTCATAATTGCGTTGGGAAACAGAGAAATTGTCCTGGACATGTGCCCAGACTAATTTCCCGGCGTCTAATTCCGCCGTGCCGTTCTCTCCAGAAGAAGCCAAAATGGGATGAAAAATGGGGCGTATGATGACGAAAGCGGCTCACAGACGTGAGAGCTCATCCAAATTCTCCTATCGGTCTGTTTGACAGGTCTTGTCAAAATGGACATTTTAGCCTAAATGCAGATTTTTTGTTTGAAAATTCAAGGGTTTTTAACACATTGTGAATTTGTTAAGAGCAATGCTGTCTCTTCCACACACACTCTTCCCAAGTCTCGTTCTCTTGTCTTCTTCCTTTTGTCTCTTAAAAGATCTAATTCTCCCCTTTCGCACACGGCTGTGTTGGTTAAAGACTCTAATCACTGTCTGATCTTAGGTGGGTCCTGAGCCTTAAGCAGGGAGGGTTTGTTTGTTTGCCCGCCAGCCTGGCGGTAACAGTGTATAAAACGGGATTTCCCGGACAAGTTAATGTGTTTGTAGTCAATACAAGAGACAAATGGGTGTAAGTAACCAAAGTAATGTTTTTACTTCCAGACCAAAGCTGAGAACGAAAGAGAAATAGACGGCTGCATGCAGGTGTGGGAAAGGCGGGGGAAAGCTCCCAAAGGTGACCAAATACGAATAAGTAGGGATAAAAAAAAAACACCACACCATGGGAGTTCCGCTGCAAGATAAAATAAAATAAGATAAAAATTGGATAATGAAAACATTTTGAGGTATGAACAAAGGGTGGAAGAGGAGATGAACGTGAGAAGCTATAAAACTCATAAGCAAACTGTATACATGAAATCGCAGTGAAATAAGACAAGTGTGAAGATTCTGCTCTACTTCAAAATGGGATACGATCTCAGGGCTCACTGGTGGGACTGAAAGTAATGCGGGAGAGAGAGAGACACAGAGAGAGAGAGGGAGAGATGGAAACAAAAAGACAGACATTCAGGAAGACAGACACAGACAGAGACAAACGGAGAGAGAAAGACAGAATGAGACCGGGAAGAGAGAGACATGCAGGCAGACAGAGACAGAGAGTCAAAGGGTCAGGGAGAGAGAGAGAGAAATAAAGACAAACAGAGAGTCAAAGGGGCAGAGAGGCAGAGAAAGAGAGAAAATAAGGGAATGATTATTCAGAAATGTATTCAACCTTAGAGAAATACACGAGAAACAAGCAATGAAAATTGTTTCTAACATTTAATTGGCAGCAAATATATCAAATGTTGTTTTATTTATAATCTAAATGTGCACAGTGCCCACAGTCCCCTCCCCTCCCAAAAGGCAATAAGTGATAAGGCTATCACAAAACAAAACAAATAACACACCAAAAAATCAGATTAAAAAAGACATGAAATGCGAAGAGAGTAGAGCTAATAATGCAAGTCCTCAGGAGACCTACACAAATATTACACGCTCAAAGGACCTCAGCCGCGCAGACTTCTGTTTTCAGGAAGTTGCCGCAAGGGGAGAAAACCGACACCGTCCTTGTTTTATAAACACAGCCCGGCATGCACCACGCACCGCCACGAGTTCCGGTGTTGAGTCCTCACAGAACAGATGGGCGCAACCGTGCGGCCAAGACACTTCAAGGACCATTTGCTCCCAAACGAAGGGGAACTCGAAGAGGGAAAATGTAAATACCTAACAAAGTATATCCAGCGTAGACCCAAGTACAGTACAAGATGCCGAGGCGGGTATGAGGAGCTCGAAAGGACAAAATGGAATGTGCGATATAAAAGGTGCACAGTTTTTCTTAATATCTCTAGAACGTCAGAAACGCATTTTTCAAAGCTATCGTGATCAGAGGATGAAGTAATATGCTAATGTCGCTATTCTTTACTGTATGTTTCTATCCAACCAACTCTAATTCTGACTTTTTTTTTTCCGTTTTGATATTGGTAGGGGATCATAGCATTTTACACAGTAAGCTATGGACGCGCAGCAAACACAACTCAGTATTTTCTCTACTAGAGTTTGTAATTACACTGCGGTCCCATAGCAACAGCCGCTTTTTTTTTTTTCGGGAGGCTAGAAAAAAAAATTATTAAAATTTGGCTCGCAAATGTTTAAATTCTAGAAATTGGTTAAAGTGATTAAAAATGCAACACTACAAATGTTTAATATTGTTTATAATGTAGCATGGCCGTGATGATGTACTATCTACTCATTGGCTAAACAGTGTTTTTTCTAAAATCCTGGTCAGGTGGATAGGAATATTGAGTAACAGATTGCAGTTTTGGTCAGACGTTTGCTTCCTATTAATAAATAGACTTTTCTCCCAGCCCTAACGGAAAAAAAGATCAAGGCTACAGAATTGTATTCAAGTTCAGCGGGAATGATAAATAAAGGAATTTTAAGAAGTCACAGATTATTAAGACAGCGTCAACAAAAACAAAAAGGGAGGAGGCGGGGGGGGGGGTGGCGGGTGACCCTTGTAAAGATCATTTATTTGTGTGCATGCGTGTTGTTGCTGTTGTTTTATGTTGTTGTTGTTGTTGTTGTTGTTTTTTTGGGGGGGGAGGGGGGGGGTTGCTGTTGTTGTTCTTGTATAGGAACTTGATTGGGGGCGGGGCAAGATGAGTTGCTAAGGAAACCGATCTTTATTTTGTTTATTTACCATTGTAACATTATTCTGGATTCACTCTCAAACCGAAAGAAGGGTCGTATTTAATTGTCATTGGACACTGGGCTGTGCGTGAGAGTCCTGCATTTATAACATTTTTTTTTTTCGCGTCATTGATTTTAATTCCAGCGAATCGCAGAGCTAAATAGGATAAGCACAATGCGTCAGCTGATCCAAATTAATCTCTCCACTGCCTTTCATGGCCGTCAATCATTTGCCCAGAAGGTCCATCCCCCGAGAGCTGTGCACCGTCGCGTTCAAGCAAAACAAAACAACAAAAAAAAAGAGGTAACTTGATATCCATTTCTGTGTATTCAATTTCCATTGAAGAGCTAAAAGGTTGTATTTAGCCTTTAGTAGCCTTGTGTGTGTGTATGTGTGTGTGTGAATGTGTGTATGTATGTATGTTGGTGTGTGTTTATTTATTTTTCCAAGCAAGGAAATGACTATATTTTAGTCGTATCTTTTTCAGAGTTTCAAACTTGAAGTACAGGGATGTAACTAGAACAAACTACTGATTCCCTTTATGAGTATGTATCTTTGTGTGTTCCCGTAATATTTAGAAGTGGTGGCCAAGTCGGTTAAATGTTAATGTCACAGGCAAACAAGTTTTATATAATTACTTTTCTTCCCTCTTCTCTAACCACTCCTCTTTGCCCGACCCCCTTTCTTTTAAATTTAAGTGCAATTAAGCTTAAACTAACTTAGATGAATGATTAAATCATTTCTGCCACACGTTTCTAATCAGTTTCAGTTCTGTGGGTTTTGCTGAAGTATGTACGTGAAGCAGTGATCTAATTCAGGAACGGTGCTAACGTAACGTACTCATTAGTGTGTTTTTGTCAATCGTTGCATCCACTGAAAACTGGGTCTGGCTCTCCTGTAACATTCCTCTAGGAAGACAACCGGAAAAGATGTTTGCACCAAGCCTATGGAATACCAGAACCCGTGACGTCCCTGGCACGAAAGACCTCTCGCAGCGAAGTCGGTGGCTGAAACAGCAAACCATGATGTTTTTATTTTTCGGCAAGATATCATGACTGAAAGCTTACAGCTTGGAGCTCACGGGCGCCAACAGTGCGCTAAGCGTTGTTACCAAGTGAGACGTTTTGCTTGGTTGAACGTATGTTAAAATATGCTTTCACAAGCTGGGCGTTTCCAGTAGCAGTTTTGAGTTCAGACTCCCAGAGAAGTCCAGAGATTGTTTTGTTACTATCACTGTATCAGAGATAGACAGAGATAAACTTTCAGGTCATCTGTCTTTCGCTGACGCATGAGCTGGTTTGTAACGTGTTAGTGTTCATATCTCTTACCACTGTACATGGAAAAAAGCCCCGGAGGGTGGGCAAATCTTTTGCTGACCACATAATTATTATGAAGACCCAGAAGGAAAATCGACCACAGTCACATATCCATGAAACTGAACAAATCAATTTTTCAAGTTTGGAGGTCCCTAAGTGCAATTTTTTAATGGAGATAAAGAAAAGCAACCTGTTTCATCAGTGGGAGGCTTTATTTAAGTAGAAAAAACTGTGCTCTGGGACAAAAGAGGCATTGCCATAATGTTTTAAATCAACCTAAGAATTTTTACAATTGGACGATGGTCGTTCTTCCATTTGATTATTCATACAGGACAATGAGTTCAGCCACTCTGTATGAACCCAATGAGATTCCAGAGTATGAAATGACATTTCATCATCCGAAAATTTGCTATTTCCTTGGTCTGAACATCTATCACGTGGCTGAAAAACTGAAATACATACAAACAGGCTGTAAACCATGCCGTATTTAACCATACGTCTAAGTACAAACTCGGATATTAGACAAAAATGAATGTACATGAGCAGGCATGCACACCTGTACTCATACGTGAGTCATTGTAACCAGTGAATATCACATTCTCAATCACAGGATTATCCTTCTGTATGCGGCAGGGCAGAGAAAACTGTGGGCCACACCTTAAGGCAGGTAACACGGAACACGGTAATAATTAAAGGTCTAATTATCCCTGTATAATTCTCTTTAATCTCCTTACGGAAAATTATATATATTTTTGTTTGTTTGTTCCTAACAGTTCGACTGTTGAATCGATGGAAAGAGTTCCGTAATTTCTTTTTTTTTTTTGTATGAAGAGCTCAGCTTGAAGCCAGCCGGGTTGCTTTTGGTTCGTAGGTAGACAAATGTATTTCACAGTTAAAAAAAAAAACTGTGGAGTGAATCTCATAAGTATTTTGTACTATTTTTCAAGATATTGTTTATTGCATAAGCACGGAAAATGTGGTACATTTTAATGCCAGTTTCATAGCATTGTTCATCATCCAACTGTAGACTCAGTAGGAGATAGGTGATAAAAGTTAGCTTTGTTCTGCGAAACTATTCACCCAAAGTTCTAAAGACAGTAGGCTGTAAACTGTGCCAACTTCCATTTGATCTGGCTGAACAATTATTTTGGCAAATGTAATTGCAATCATGGCCTGACTTTGACTACGATTAAAGCTTCAAAGGCCTGGTATAATACACTCAGATTTGGCTGCTCGGTCCTGGACAAAAAAAAGTGAGAACTTCTGTTCAACTTTTTCGACCATAAACAGTGGAATTTGGGGTGACTTACTGCAGATTTGGTTGGCACGCATGAAACCAGCATATTGCTTGGGAGATTCAGTTTTGAATGCAATGAGATATACGTCATGTTTTACTCTAAATTATTAGCTCAAGTAGCTCCCAAACAAAAAAAACAAACAAACAAAAAATAAATTTAAAAAGTCATGGTACTTTTCTATATCAGGTAAAAAGAACATGACGTGCTTTCTCTATGCACTGGAGCTGAGCTACACGATGTTGTATCTAATTGTTCTTGAAATATGAATAGTAGAAAGACAGAAAAGACGTACATCTTCACAAGCGTTACTACACCAGCGCTGGTGAAGAAAGGGGAACACAACTATCAATGTTTGGTTATACCACGAACAAGCAGGCTTGAACATTTGAATTCAAACGTGGTTAAATTTTACGCTCGACAACCTTTTTTTTTTTTGCCAAACAGTCTCATTAAAATGGCGTTATCCTCCCCCACCCCGAGTTCTTGTCTCCGCCCAGCAGCATTCACACGTCAGCATTTGTTGTCATCAGCATCCGTTTAAAAGACTAGTGACCCATAAAAACGAAGATGTTTCTTGAGCACTCATCTTTTTATAATACTTCTTTTGACAAACTCCCTTGAGAGGAGATGACTGAGGTACCTGAGTCTGTCCTCGCTAAGTGAGACACTTGTATCTGAAGAGCGATCTACTGTAAAACTCTTGACTGATCCCTTCTGAATGAAAACACAACAACAAAAACTACGGCTTGTATTTTTTGACAGTCACAATACATATGTCCAAGGGAAACATGACACGGATCATAAATCAAATTTTCTACGATCGCCAGGGCCTGAGTGAGACATTCAATGTTAACACAAAGCTGCAACTTGAACTGAACAATCTCAAACCATTTCTTTGTCAATCGCTGTTGAGCAGAATCTGAAACAGTACATCGCTGGGTCTATTCAAATCAAGGCGTTGTCAGAAACGCCAGGCTGAACCACTGCTACATAAACATTACTGAACTGATGTCGTTGATCTTACGATGCGGAAGATTTCATTGTTTGACAGGAAACGACACCCTCCCCTCACGAGCTGGCGACACTTATGCTGGCATCCACCCGTTAGATATTCAAAAATAGAGCCACCAAGAATAATTTGGGATAAGATTATTCACGAAAAACGTGCAGTTTAGATTCCAGTTATTGCATGCATCTTTTACGTGGAGCATAGAAATGTTTAATGATGCTGCTGATTTCATTTCGCAACCAACAAAGCCTGAGGGTTGTGTTTTGAAAATAAATGCACTGGGAAGAGAGAGAGAGAGAGAGAGAGAGAGAGAGAGAGAGAGAGAGAGAGAGAGAGAGAGAGAGAGAGAGAGAGAGAGAGAGAGAGAGAGAGAGAGAGAGAGAGAGAGAGAGAGATAATAAGATTAAGAAAGTGGTTTTGTTCTATCGGGAAGCAAAAAAGCATCAGTGGCTGTGGTCACAATGGATAACTGTTCAGAGCTTAGTGTGTACTCGGATTGTAAATCATTCGATACAGAATAAAATGCAAAACCGAGGGTAAAGATTCCCATTGGACTCTGGCATGGCACGCTCCCATGGCGAAAAGAATCGGATAAAACCACGATTGGTTCTGTTCACTAACAGGTACAAGAATCTATTGTTTGAAATGATGATTGATGGCATAGGAGAAATACTTTTTTTTTTTTTTGTCAAGGAAAAGTTATTAAACTGTTGTATTATTGATAACTTTAACAACAACAACAAAAATTACTGTTTCCGTAGGTTACTACTAGAGCTCAAACTTTACCCCAGCGGAAAAACGGTTTCTGAAAGGCATATTACCCGAAGTATAGTTTAATAAAAGAAAAAAACAACACCCCAGGCTCTTATTATTTAAAATTGTATCTTCTCTTAAATTCGTGGTTGGCAGGTAGGCCCCTACCGTTTGAAAGCCCGTGGATTGAATCTTCTACAATTCCATTAACTGTGGTGAATTAATGACAAGGCGTGAAGGCTATATATTCTCACTCTGACAATTCTTTGGAACTGTACCCAAATTACAAGCTCCCTTCTCAGTAGTGTGAAAGAACCAAAGAAGTCAAGTGCCCCCTGGCTCCCAGTAGATGAGTTTTTGACATCAACTTCAAACAATAGTCAAATACAACTGACATCTGGTAGAAGAAGGGAAGGCACTGTAAATGCGTTAATTGATGTTTTGAGTTGCGGAACGCCCGAGAAACTCTCAAACAAACCTTTATGTTTTCTTTTTCGTTGGTTCCTGTTTTCTAATTTCACAGCTCGCCATCCTTGCAGGCTTTCAATGTCTTTAGCAGAGACCGCTGGCTGTGAGGGCTATTGAGTGGCATATCTAATTGGCACGAATGGTATTTCCATACACTCGTGTTAACAAGAGTTTTACATGTGCTGGACATGTCGTAAAATCCATCTGCTAAAGCCATGACGTTACTCAAATGCGGAGTTTACAGTGCCTCTCCCTTCCCTTCTTCATTTCCTGCATGTTAGTTTAAACGTACCATGTCGTGTTCAAGTGGTACATTTAATCTCGGCTTCAAAGAGGGCAGTAAAAGTAAGTCCCATTTCGGTTTTTGGGATTCTTACCTTGAAATAGGTAATAATATCCTCTTTTGTCTTTTTTCAAAAGAGACTCGAAAACAGAGCTTTAAAACACTCGGCCACTATAACAAAGAGTCAAATAATTAACAAACTGATACAAAAGGGAAAAAAATCATTAAATCATGTCATGTAGACCTTTCCGGTGTCTGCCTTGTTTGTATTCATTGAAAATACTACAATCCTGGTGGAGCTCACTGAATTATATGTTTTGTCTCAGTTTTAGCCTGGGATGTGGATTATAGAGTTGAACTGGACCTCACACACTGACGAGACTGACGTGAGGCTGTCTTACTAGCTCAGGCACGACCAAAGTGTCTTGAGTCATCGGGCAGAAAGAGAGACTTCACGTACTGAGTCAAAACAAGCAAAACAGACGTGACTCAGTGTACTTATCTGCAAGTCTAAAGTTTAATGACGAATGGTGGCCCTGGTGTTTGTATTGTTATATAATTCACCTGTTTCTGGTATCCACTGAGAACGCTGAAAATGTCTACTTTTCATATTTATATAATTTCTTGTTGTAGGCATTATTGTTTTGTAATATAGAAATCCCAACGTCCCTAGCAAGAATGCAGGGTTTTGAGGCTATAAAATTATGACTCGTTAGGTTCACGTCTCTATTTGATGAGCCAGTTGCGACAATCCATGCTGTTTACCACTAGTCTGAAGTCTTAGCTGATTTCTTCAGCATGAAGTCCCTTAGCGAACCGACTCAAGTCTGTTTTGCCTCGGTTTTAAGGACTTTGGAGTTAAAAGGGACCAAGCGCACTAATGAAAGAGAAACAAATCTGTCTCTTCGGTTGATTCAAAAGAAGTTTAAGTCTGAGTCACAACTGACGCAAAACACAACTGACTCAGTGTGCTACTGGCATCAATTACCATGCATTGATGCCATGCACAGTGAAAAAGCCTTTAAAAAAATAATTCAAAAAAATCCAATGTTAAAAAAAAAAATTGCTTGACGTAGCTTCTTTATTTAATATCATAAAAACCAATTTTGACTTCTTTATTTAAACTAGTCTACACCTCAAGTGACATTTTATGTTTAGCAATTCTGGTCAGTCTTTGTTGCTATTTCCTTTACGGAGATTATTATTTTTGTGGTATTTTTCTTACAAAAACAAAAGGTAGATCTATATGCGTTTATGTTTCGCTGTGTGGTCTGTTTCTCCCCAAATATCGTCATTGCTCTTCGCTAATGGCATAGGTCATTTCTGACACTTTCGAGATTTCAAGAAAAAAAACTTTGTTCCTTTTCCTGTCATTCGGTGATTTGCGCCGTGATGATTCTATTGGATTATTACATCTTCATACTGGTACAACACAGTTTTTTTCCCCTTAAAAATTAACTGATTGCCCTCAAGCTCAGGAGTGCAATGAATCATCAATTGCCTTTTGACAAAGGCCTGACATAATGCCATTACCGTAGAGCAGTGACAACATATAAGAACGTTTTACACCAGCTGATATACACTAGGATGTTTCACACTGTGAAAAAGCAAATATCCTGACTCACTAAATCAAATAAAGTTAATACCCGGACACACAAAAACAGCGGTCGCCTGTGGACAATTTCCGACTGTCACTGCTAAATGGTAAACATTACGTCATGATGCATGGAAATGATTGGTGGGTAGGAAAGACACCCAGGAAGAGAAAACAATAATGGCATGTCATAGATAGATCATAAATTACGTCAATATTTGGATCATAAATCAACATTGACTGCGGAGAATATAGATAACCTCGCCATGCTGACTGTGCAAAGCGTTTACGTCAGGGGTTTGAGTAAAGGTGGGCAATTAGGTATCGATACACGACTCTTGTATTAAAGTTTTTTCGTTTTTTTTAAATGTTTTTTTTAAATTGATTTTCTTCGTGTTTTGGTTTTGAAGTCGTTTTTGTCAGTAAATTCAGATTTTCTTTCTTTCTTTTCTTTTCTTTCTTTCTCTCTTCCTTTTTTCTGTCTTCCGCCCCTTCTCTCTTTCTTTCTTTCTTTCTTTCTTTCTTTCTTTCTTTCTTTCTTTCTTTCTGTCTGTCTATCTTCCTTTTTTCAGAACGTCGTCAGTTTTTGTCTTCATTAAATTAAAAACGTAAATATACCAATTAGGTCTCAATAGATGATGAAATTAAATGCTTTGCAAAGTGGATGCTTTATATTACAGTATATTAGACCAAACATTTTATGTGCATGTATAACAAGAAGGAAACATGGTGAGACTTAAAAAAAAAAAATTCTACTACATTTATTTGTTTTCACTGCATTCTTATTTACTTTTATCATTTGTATATAATGAATCTTTCATAATTACAGCAATGTCACCAAGAAACCTGTCCTAATTGAACTAACAGCTTCTTACTAAAACACATCCCGATGGATAAAACTATGCGAACTTTATTCAAAATCATGTAACTCGATCTAAACAATGCAAAAACCAATAGGAAAAATAAATTGACTGTTTGTGTAGAAAATATAATTAATTATGCAATAGAATGAATCGTTGAATGTGTAGTATCGATACCCAAAGTGCGACAGCTGTCCGCAAACGGGACGAGTTAGGGGGGAGGATACCCTCTGGTGACATTTGCCCTTTCAAGCTGTTGGATTTATGCAACAACCCTTTTCCTTCAACCCCTATCTTAGATAACCTGTGTTTGTATACATTGCAATACAAGGCCCGCCTAGATCATTGTGTTAGTCGCCAGCTGATTCATAAATATTGTGATCTTAATGTAAACAGATTTTTATCTCCATAAGGCCCGACACTGTTTTGTTTGAATGTTCTGTTTGCCTGTTCGTAGATCTACATCTAACACTGAGAGTTCGTCACAAGGAAAAATATTAAATTGCACTAATTTATTAATTGATTAGAGTGTATGTTTTGTTGTTGTTTCGTTTGTTTTTGATTGTTAGGTTAAGCTCACCTGTATGATGGTGACACCATGGCATTTAGTTTCAACATAGAGTCAGTATGTATAGAGAGGTTTCACTACTGGTCGATTTGCACTGCGAGACACGGGAGGCTCCACGAAACCACTGTTAACATGGAGGAGAAAATAGGTCGCTGCGGTATACAAATACTCGTTTGTGCATTTCCACGGGGCGAAAGAAATTACAAACGGCTCTATATAGTTTTAATCAGCCTAAAAATATGAACAAACCACAGTAAACAGATGTGCACATTATCTTTGGTGAAGACGGTCTCTTTCAGTTCTTGTTTACCGCAGTGACTTAGTTTCGCGATTTGGGGGAAAGATCTCTCTATAAATCATATACATACTCTCTACTTTCAGTAAGATCTCGCGCACCAGCTGGTTGGTTGAATTTCATTGAAACCCAGAGTCGTGATGAAACCTAGACGAGCACTAGCCGATTTTGATCGTCCGACTTATTGCATGGTGACGTCACGACATTGAACTTCAATGACACCCAACTGGTTGGCCGATGCGTAAGGTCTCGTTGATACTAACTGTCGTGACGTCACTATCCAGCTAGGCAGCTGATCAAAAGCACATGGTGCATACTTAGGCTTATGGTCTACGAATTCGCTTGGTTTTGCTTTTAATTGAAAACTGTCTGTTCAAACATATAAAATGAACGATAATTCTTCTTTGCCTGTGCAGTTATAATTGAAGATTAATGGTTTAATTTTCCGATAATTTTCAAAGTCATAGTGATGAATGAGAACTGTCATGGTTTTCATTCAAGATTAAATGGGAGACGTACAGATTGCCTTTAAGCCGTGGCCACCGAGTTTACAATGAAATGTGATGTACATGTATCTCGGGGCCCAGAGTGCTCTCAGACATGTCTGCATTGCCTTTGGTTTTGAGGAGTATGGAAGTAAACGGGACCTGGCGCACCTGTGAGACGGAAACAAACCTGTCTCGATAGTTGATTCAAAGCAAGTTCAAGTTTGAGTCAAAAGCGACGCAACAATAATAGTCTAGACCTGAGTCAGTACTTAGCCCTAATGTATGGCCACACAGAACCAACCCATCATCACTCCTGTTAGTGAGCAGTCTGGGCAAACTTCCAAGAAAATAACAAGCGTTTTCGCAGTCTGCATCTCGGATTGCCACGATAAATGCATTTCGAAACAATGCCAAAAATGTGCGGAATTACACTGGTAACAATTTATGTTGACACATTTTCAACGCAACCTTTTTAATTTGTAGTCTTTTCTCTTTCAGTGAGCATTTCGTAGCGTCTTGATATTTATTAAAGGTTTAATAATTAATTAATTTACTCGTAAATTTACAACTTGACACAACAAAGATAACGAAAGCTTATTTTTTGAACACCTAAAATACTTTTTGAGGCCAGGCTTTTCTTCCAGTCCTAACGGAAAAAAGATGAAGGCTACAAAATTGTATTCAAGTTCAACGGGAATAATAAAGAAAAGATGTTTAAGAAGTCACAGATTATTAAAACAGCGTTAACAAAAAGAAAAAAAAAGGGTGACCCTTGTAAAGATAATTTATTTTACAAATCGCGAATATGCGATTGTTCAAAGATTGACATTGTAAAAGGGTTAAATGATTATGCGGTATCAATATTAATTCTAAAAACAAAAAACAAAAATATCTTTTTCATCAGTTTGATGCATTATTTTTTCTTTCTGATTCAACTAAAAAGAACCAGCTGGGGTGAGATATTTCAATACGAATTTCACCTTTCTGAAGCTAAAGAAACCCAAAATTTATTTTGACCCTTACTACAAAAAGCACCAAAAACACAGCCTACTATCGTATAATGTAGTATCTTGAAGTGCTCCAATGTCAATGTATAACTGTTTACGTTTTTGTTTGACATGTTATATTGTCATTCTCAGAGCCTGAACGCACCTGCAGAATAACAAACACAATTCCAGTACGTCTCTACCTTTCGTGCCAAAAAATTCTTTCTGCCACAATGCAAGAGGCATTTGCTTGTTAGGACTCACTTGTGTCAAACATAGTTTCGTTATCTTAGTGCTGCATTCTTTACACGTTTCCTTCATTTGTTTATACCTCCCTGGGCATCTCTCACTCACTTTTCTTCACACTGTTTCGTTTCCTTTCTATATTGAATATTTCCAACCAATTTCCTTTGAGCTGTTCAAGTTCTTTCAGACATATCTATCTATCTATCTATCTATCTATCTATCTATCTATCTATCTATCTATCTATCTATCTATCTATCTATCTATCTATCTATCTATCTATCTATCTATCTATCTATCTATCTATCTATCTATCTATCTATCTATCTATCTATCTATCTATCTATCTATCTATCTATCTATCTATCTGGAACTCAAGATTTCGACCGGAAATACCAAAATGTCGACCATAACACACTGTTGAATCCGGTGAGTTGGAATCGCTTTAACAACGCCCAGCTTTGGGACGAATTCATTATATATGAAAAGGCTTTTCGTATTGCTATCAGCACGAAGCCTACCATCTTTAAACCCCGCTATGCTCATCCAGATCCTAGCATGTGGTGGAAAATACTGACTATTCTATCAAGTGTGTTCTACAACAAGGTCAAGGACAGTGTGTGCAACAAAACTAGGCCAGACGAAGATCACTTATTACAATCGTAACAAAGAAGTACTAAAGGACACACTCATCAACCCATCAATGTTTGGATCAGATGCAACATCCTTTACCACCAGAGCAACACGTCCTGACATCACAGTTATAGACAATACTAATAAGAAAGTCCAGATCGTTGAAGTAGCAGTACCATACGACTGTTACATTGATAGATGTTATCAAGGCAAATTTGACAAGTTAATATTTCCCATTAGCCATTGAAATCAGTGCTATGGGATACCAATGTGATATAATAGTTTTAATAATTGGAAGTTTGGGAAATGTTCACAGAAGATTCATTACTGGGCTGAAGAAACTAAACATTAACAATTCGGAAAGTAAGTTCATATCTAAGTACTGTAGTATCAGTTCAGTTATTGGATCATTCAAAATCTGGAATAAAAGATGCAGGTCGTATAATAGGAATTATTAATTCTATTTAAAAACATGTTCCAGTTTTGTCCATCCCTTCCATAGAAGAGATAAAGTAAAGCCACCAACCATGGCACAATTTCCACTTAGATGTAATGTTTCGATATTATATCTGTACAATCTGTATTGTATTCACATGGAAATAAAGAATTTTTATCTATCTATCTATCTATCTATCTATCTATCTATCTATCTATCTATCTATCTATCTATCTATCTATCTATCTATCTATCTATCTATCTATCTATCTATCTATCTATCTATCTATCTATCTATCTATCTATCTATCTATCTATCTATCTATCTATCTATCTATCTATCTATCTATCTATCTATCTATCTATCTATCTATCTATCTATCTATCTATCTATCTATCTATCTATCTATCTATCTATCTATCTATCTATCTATCTATCTATCTATCTATCTATCTATCTATCTATCTATCTATCTATCTATCTATCTATCTATCTATCTATCTATCTATCTATCTATCTATCTATCTATCTATCTATCTATCTATCTATCTATCTATCTATCTATCTATCTATCTATCTATGACCTGCCATTCGACTATTTGTTTGGTGTCCAAGAACGTTTAAGGAGAACATCTGAAATACGGGTTTGTTGCCTTTATGTTTTTTTGTTTTTTTTTCTATCCCTTGGACAGATAATCCGACCAGCTACCTGGTGTCACCTCATCTCTCTTTGTCTCTATTATATTTCCCTGGACCACACGTCCTCACCCGAATTCCCTCCCAAGCACACTCCTTCTATTTTGCCTTGTTATAATCATACTTGAGATAAACAACGGGGATTATCCCCCCCCCCCCCTACAGCATACAATTCCTTCCCGACCTGCCTTCCATTCATACCAGTGAGATCATTAAGGCGCACTTCCAGAAAGGCGAAGGTGGGGCCCAATCTGTCGACGTCAACTTGCCAACCTAATTGTGACTACATCTTACTGCCACAAACCTCACGCCTGCACGCCTGATTAAACAGCATGTGTCGGTGGGCTGTTCCTTTACACGCCCCCTTTTCCTTGTCCCTCAGCATTGATTGAGACACCCTCGGCTACTGTAAGCACCTGAGTCTTTTCAAAATCACCGACACTGATGATGAGATGAGCAGAGGGAGAATGGAACATGACATAACAGGCAAATTCAGCAAAACTCATTTGTTACCCTAATTATAGTTCATCACGTTCTGGAGACTTCAGACTGAGAGCTTGCGTAGAAGTGCAAGACTACTCAGACTTCTGTTATAGAACCCTAAAAGCTGCACCTGCTCTCTGGATTCTTCACAAAACTGAATTTCATCGTCACAGGGAGTCGTCGAATGTTCACGATAATCTACTGTACTTCAAGACCTTAGTTCTTGTTGTTTGTTCCAATTCCACCTTTTGCACAACTTAGAAATTCGACGTTAAACTTTTGCCGCTTTAGTAATTATGATAAAAAGTTAGAAGAGCCCTGAACTGTGAAACAGCTTGATAAGCGCCACGGCACTTTTTAAACAAGTGTCAAAGTATATATAATTTTATTAAACTTCTGCCACCTACTGAAAGATTTCCATTTAGCAGAAAAGAGAGACAGAACAAACAATGTCGCCATTTGTTGAGCCGTCCCAGATATCAACTATGACAGTTTGTGAACAAAATATGAATTTTGTTTGCACAGTTTGCATCAGTGCAGTGCCCAATGATTTGAAGCCAACATGTTCAAAAGGTGGTCGCTGTTTATAGAATATTTGGTTTTGAACTTATGAAGAATGGTAATAGAATCTAGTTGTAATGGTCCTATTACAAATTCGGGTAATACAAGGAGCACTAGAAATTTGAGATCAACATTCGAGACACGATTTTTGCTGCACCTGGAAAGAGGAGCAGCTGGGAATAAAGTCTATGTCATTTGATGGCAGCATTTCTTCAAAGGGTGAAATTTCTGGCAAATTGAATGTCCTCTGTTGTAACACCATCTGTTGAAATCATAAATTATGTGAGGCTTGAAGACATATTAAGAACTCAGTAAAATGTTGGAGTCAGTGTTTATTTCTATTATAATCTGTCGTCGCAAAATTTGAAACAAAAACAACAATTTCGTCGATACAAAAAGATTGCAGCCGCCTTTGCACATGCCTGTGGTTGAAAACATAATTTACCTAGTTTTGCACCGAGTAATTAAGAAGAATCTCAGTATTACTGTTTTAATGAGGATTTGGTGATGTCTGCAACGAAATAATAGGTTGCATAATGTAAAATTATGCTTGTCTTCTGCACCTCTGCAGTTTGGGCTTCTCATACATACATAAAACGCATAAAAAGTACGGATCATGGAAAGGGACCCTAAGAATGAATTGCACTGCAACATAAAGTATTATTAATTTGGCAAGATCACCAACCATTTCTTTTTTCAATCATCGTCAATTTGGATCAGGTTGGTAATTTAGTAAACTAACTTGACTACGTGCATGAGAAATATTTGCAAAGCCCGCCTCAGAAAAAACGGTGTGACTTTATTAGCCAGACCCACGCAATTGGATGTGTCGTTACCAGCATTTTGCACTGGTGTCAGTCTGAGACGATTATAAACGCTTCATTTCCCACATTCAATACCTACCGCCGGAAGGGTTTAGAGTCATTGCCTTGTCACAAGGGCGAACACAATGTCATCTCGTAAATGAGTTCCAAAACTATCGAATGCTGGTTTGCTAGTTCACAGCTTTTTTTTAATGAGGTTTCATTTGTGGTCGTTTTTGAAAAGTTGAGGATTTCAGACTGTTCAGCATTTTCGTTAATATTATTTTCTGGGACAAATCTTTTGTCGAATAAAATGGAAGCTAGGTCATGTTGTTTCTGAGGGTATCTGTGACCCGTTTTGTTTAACAAAATGAAAAGAAACTGGCAACAAAATGAATGAATGATAATAATAAGGAAATATTTCAGAGTCCTGTTTGGGCAAGGTGTAGCGAGCTTTCTCTCATTGTCAAAATATTTCAAGGAACCACTGAAAATCTGTAGCAGAGCAGCATCAAGAACGATAGGCCTTTATTTTCTTGTGGAGGTACAAGCAATAGCTTAGTGACCGTTTTTCCCTTTTGCTATTTCAGTCTTTCGTTTACACAATTTTTTTTCTTCTGTGTGTTTTGCCCGAGGGCCGTTAAGACCGGGAGCTGCCTTTTTTTTTGTCATTTCCATTTCATTTTTGATTTATTGTAAGGTTTTTCTATTTTTGTTTATATCCAACTCGGGCTTTTGCGAAATACAGCTTTTTTTTTATGTTGCCATATTTATTTTAAAATTTTCTCTATGCCACGTGCTTAAAATTTCCAGGTATAAAAGTATCATTTCAGCCTATACTGTTTTCATTATGCATTATTGTAAGTACATGTCCATTATTTCATTTTCACCTGTCTTTCTTCCTATCTTCACACATTTTCGTTGTCCATATTACTAACTGTATTATTATTTCACGATCATTTTCCCCTTACTAGCTCATGTGCGCACGCCATCCAAACTTTCGTGCAGTGTGGATAATTCTGAGTAGGAAGTTCGATGACACTTCTGACAGGCTCGCTGTAGAGCCCGTCGTTAGAAAACTGGCTCAGAGTGCTAGGTGTCAGATTGGCGAGAGTGAGCAAATTACAAATTGTTACAAGATCTGACAGCTGTTTTGGCTGCCAATCAAAACTAGGAAATAATGAAATTAGAAATGACATTGTGTTAGGGAGAGAGATCGAGAAAGGTGGGGGATAAGAAAGAGGCTGCACAATACCTGGATTTAGGTGAACACCTCTCTCTCTCTCTCTCTCTGTGGTGTGTGTGTGTGTCTGTTTGTGTGCGTGTGTATGAGTGTGTATCTAGATTGTCTTCACTGTCTCACTCTCCCCTCTCCCTCCATTTGTGTATGTGTGTGTATTTGTGTGTATGTCTTCCTCCGTCTCCCTCCCTTTCTCCCACACTCCATGTCTATCTCTTTATTTCCGCGCATGTCTCCGCCGCCATGTCGTTCTCTCTCTCTCTCTCTCTCTCTCTTTATTTCTCTCTCTCCCAATCTCTCACACACAAAAAAACACACACTAAGGAACATATACCTCCTTTACCTCTGCTGTTCTTCATTAACCTTTTCAAACCTAGAATAACCCAGTGCATCATTATAGGCAATTTGCACAGTATAAAACGAGATCAACAAAGCCAGACTTGCAGCAAAGACAACAGACTGCAGCAGCACGACAGCAGTGGCACTGTTTACTGGCTCGCTGATAATCTACGTCACAGAATGCAAAAATGTTGACTCAAGTTCCCAGCATGTGTACACAAATTTCAACCAATGACAATAGGGAATAACTGACAAATCCATATTTATCAGCCTATCACGAGGCATATTTTCTCCAGTATCGAACCGTGTGTTGTGATAACTCCACCCCTCTAATTACACCTCTCCCTCATGCTCGTGCGGCTAAGGCTCACGGAGAAGGCTCGACCTTGAAGGCTCACACTCAACTATCGACCCGTGCTCATGTCATCCGGAGCATTTTTCCAATCAACACCAGAGCAGCTGCTGCTTGTGTGCAGGACCGAGAGTTATGGATAGCGCGTGAAAGTGGGTTGTGAGTGCTGTAGTTGTGTGACGAAAGTGCAAGAGTATTTGCCAGTACTGAGCGGTATGCAAATCGGGTGGAAGTCACATCTTTACCCAAGAGCCGCACACTAACATAAAAATCACGGTTGTCAGTACTGAAAGATATAAAAACTCCCAATAAATCTCACAAGACATTTTCGCTTCCCGCTTTGTCAGAATGTCTGAAAAATAAAGGAGAATTGCAGTTCAATGACTTGCTGTGGACGTGTAGCCGTGGAATCCCATGACAATGATTCCGTTTCGGTGCAAACACTACAATACGAAAATATTTCGAAAATTTTACACCTCTCCGGACATCTTTCCAAATCAGTCTTTCCATGTTACGAAAAAAACACCAATGCCAATCGAGGTGAAATTCGTTTTTTAATGTGACTTTATATAATGAAAGTATTATGCTCTATCTTTATATTTGGGATATAATTTTGTAGGACTAATATTTCCTTTTAGTCATGACAAAATGGAAGTTCAACAGAGAAATAAAATGGGGCGTTTTTGTGTTGTTTTTTTTCTTTTTCTATAGAATTTTGCATCTGGTGTTCACGGTGTTTTACCATAGCATAGTACCATGCCAGTAATGCCCTTCGCATAGCGAGGAGACTCGTTTAGGCAGATCAGGCTTACAGGCAATGAACTCAGTTTAGCCGATCATAATTGAAATGAATTAGTGTTTCTAGCCAGATCTTTCGAAACGCCAATAAATATCAACGAGAATACATACAATAAAGAGCGAATGAGAGGAGACATTCATCATACTGGGTAGAATGTGTACGAGTAATTGATATCCAGTTCGAATATAGCACTGCCATAATATCTTTAAACTGCTTAAGTTGCAGTTAGAATGATTTGTTGTTTCTTTTTGTGCCAAGCGAAAGAAAATGTTGAGTGTTGGGAGGAACAGTTGGAATGTTGGCTGTGAGCCTTGTACAAGATCTCACGGAATACGACAAATGTTTGGGCAGGATTCAGCATTCCAACACAAGTAAAATGATACCACAGTTAGAGTGCCTTCTCACGAGCGAGATTATTTTCTGTGTAACGTTGCTAGCGTGGTTATGAGTGTTGCTGCTGTAACCAATGCTGGCTATTTGCTAGTGTGCTGATGTAGATGCCTGGCCAGGCATATGTTATATAAATCATGCCATCATTTCACAGTTTACTCAGAATGAATGCAGCAGTGAGTTATGTCTGAAACATTGAAAAATTTCTCCGAAAACAATGAGCTATGTCAAGTGGGTAGCATAGAAGGAGATATGTTGCTACTGAAATCAAAAGGTTTTTTTAACGCCCGTGCTATGATGTCAGTGAAAATGCATGCCTTTCACAAAGCATTAATTTATAGTTCACGCAGCCTGAAGGCCTTCATGCATTTTGTTTGTCATACATGCTGGGCTCCACCTTTATACCACAGCATCACTTTAAGTGGAAATGTTCAAGTTCCAGACGTCACTTGAGAATGTTTAGGACAATGCTTAAAACGAACTCCGCCCATAAATACAGATGACGATGTCAGAGAGGTCTGACATGCTGGTAGACTTCGCCTTGCAGCACTCAGAGTCGAGTCTGTTTTGCTTCTGTTCTGACTTGGTGCACGAAGTCTCTATTTCCTCTAGTTGACTCATGACAGTTTCGACGCGCCTGAACTAGTATATAGAGAGACTTGCTTCTGCCCGTCAGTATACTATGAGATCCTGTATAACTAAATAGATCACATCTCACACCAAAACGGAGATAAAACAGACTTGACAAAGTATGCCACCAGTCTTAGCTAAAATGTGCATAACTTACATCATTTACATCAGTTTTGAATGCAGAGGAAGACTGGAAGCTCTTTGACGTCGTCATAATTATTGTTCCCTTTGTCTGATACCGGACTCGGAAAGTTCTTTGTGCACAACAAATGAAGCAGAGCAAAATTCAGCAAAATAGGCTATCAGCTGACACGTTGTCAATAGCAGCCAAAAACCAAACACCTACATTTTGAACTTCATAATTATGGGTGACCCTACCAGGTGTTATATTCAAAAGGTACCAAATAGCTTAATCACCAAAACTTGTGAATATAAACAAACATCTGAAGACACCAATAGACTTTTTAATCGTGCACTGCAGGGCCTTTTAATCGTGCACTGTAGGGAGTATCTTCTTTTACTGTGTTCCTACTGTGGTAACATTTCTTGCAAATTTTAACTAGCCATTTTTTGAGGTCCGGACCTACGCATTACAAATGTCAATAATTCTTCTGAGACTGAACTGGAATACAAACTTCTGTCATTTTTTTCCTTGAAGTTCTCGTTTCAATGACAAAGATACGTGGATCATAAGACTGCATGTTATTGTAATAATATTTATTTGTTTGAGCACTTGAGAAGGGCAAAGAATAATATGGTTGAAAGAGAAGATGAAGAGGGGATTATTTTCTGTTCAACACGACACAGACCCAGCTTATAAAGTTAAGCTTCATTCCGACATTTGGTTTCTTTTCTTCTCAAGAATAACAAAGCCGGGGATCCTCACCCTCTTCATGCCAACTATGATCCGTCTGGCTTTCAGAGCATGAATCATACACAGCATTTGGCTTACTGTAGCACTCTGTCCAACTGACGAAATCCTGTAGACGTTTCTTTTGGCGTCTTTCCTTGAGTGGTTTCTTCACGTGCTGAAGTATGCCAAGTGCAATGTTACGTGTTATGAACAGTCAGCAGCGTTTTCACCCACATTCCACGGTCTTTTCTCTCTCGTAATGAGCCATATTATTTCTGATCTTTCAACAACAGCTGTACAAAAATGCTTCTATCTCATCAGCTTCTGGGACATGCCGTGCCTGGGCAAATTCTTTCTTGAAAAGAAATGGCTTGCACCACTTCACTTTTGATGGTTCTTTTGTCTGTGCATGCAGTGTAGAAGGATCAAAACCATGAAATTGGTAGAGAAAAAAACTAGTTGTTCAAGTTTGTCACATTATGCAAAGGCACTTTCTTTTCTTTTAAAGCTAACTCGTATGTCCTTGATTGTTTGTCAGCTTTGGCCTTGTGGAAATCTATGTTTAGAAAAAGGTTTACAATTATATTGACGCACACATGAATATAGATCATTCATTTTTATTTTGTCTCTAATTCATGACAAAATTTGTGTTTTGATGTGTATTTTAGAACTTGCATTTGTATTTGTGTGAAGAGAATTTACAAGTTTCACCGTTTGCGTTAGGTTTTTCTTCCTTTACCTACATTGATTTGGCTTGATAAAACAATCGTCATGTAAATGTGTCAGGCAGGCACCCGAAAAAGACAGACCAGCAAATAAATAGATAGACACGTACAGACAGGAAGACAGGCAGACAGACAGACGGACGGACAGACAGACAGACGGATAGATAGATAGATAGATAGATAGATAGATAGATAGATAGATAGATAGATAGATAGATAGATAGATAGATAGATAGATAGATAGATAGATAGATAGATAGATAGATAGATAGATAGATAGATAGATAGATAGATAGATAGATAGATAGATAGATAGATAGATCAATTCCGTCCTGCAACATTAGACCCTCATACCCGTAGGGTATACTCCAAATTCCGAAAGTGTGTTTATGGGTGCTATTTTGGACCGTCTGTATTATGAATTCTAGTACAGTTCTGTATATATAAGTTTTTGTCTGAGGTTCCTCTAGGCAGGAAGAAACAATTCAGACTGTCTTCACGCCATGTGCTTCCATTGTTCCGCAGGGCAGAAGCCAAAGCTGAGGTTTTGGAGACGCATGATGAAAGAAATCTCAGCCATCTAGAAATAGTATCCGCCTAGCTCCTGCACGCCAAAGTGAGGAAAATAATGGTTCGTATCTTGGCGGTGGAAGCGCTGAAAAGCACGAGTGGATTAGGATCAGTTTTCAGGTCTCATCGGAAGGCTGAGGTCAAAAGTCACAAAGAAACTGACACTGATACATTCATTATACCAACGCTGGTCATGAGCGTGGTGGAAAAAAAATGTTAATAAAGCAGACTTTGTCCTGGCTGGAGAGATAAAAAATTAATATAGAATTGTGAACAATACAGATTGAAATTCATTGTTAACACGGCAGATAGGAGATAGTATTGAGTTGTCAAAGAGAAAAAGATGTTACTAGTTTTTAGAAAGGGAGGGTGGGGAAGTGGGAGAGAAGGTTTTTTGTGTGTGTGTCAGTTAAACGACAGGTGTATTCTGCTTTTAAAAACTAAGGTAGACGAAAGCAAGTCTGTTGGATATCAAAGTCAAAATTGAGCAAAAAGAAAAGGTTGTATGTTGCGAAGCCCCGCGTGAGAAATAAAACCCAAACAGTACAAAGCAAACTAAAGAGAAGACAGAAAATGCATACCCACAGTTTTTCTGTGGTTTTTATGATATCTGTTGGATATCAGAATAAAGCATGACATTGTATATTTTATAGATTTCTTTTTTTACCAGGTCCTTCGCAAACTTGGAAAATCCTATCCTAAAAAAAAAAGGGGGGAGGGGGGGGGGGGGCAATAATTCTTCACTAATTCTAAATTAATTCATGTCAAGATATTTTAAAATTCTTTTCTTGAAACATAGAGCAAAAATAAGCCAATAAATACATAAATAAATAAATAATGAAGCAAAAAATGACTAAATAAATAAATAAATAAATAAATAAAGCAGAAAACAAGTGAATAAATAAATAAATAAATAGATAATGAACATAATAAATTAAAAAAAAAAAATTTAAAAAGAAAAAAGAAAGAAAAACCGGTCTGAAATGACCTCCAGAAAAGTTTTATAATCACAGATGTAGGATTTTTAGTGTAAAATAAACCTTTAAATTCCCTAGCTCATTCTGCATAGATTTAAGCTAATCCACACACACCCAGCCACACATAAACGCTCACAAAGAAAACATCACAAAACCATCCAGGAGTGACATTCATTTCGTCAACTTGCATGGCTCCTCCAAGTCGGGACCCCTGGCATAAATTTACAATTACAGCGTACGTGCCTTCTCCATAGCATGACAAAACCACTGAAAACGACATGTCATTTCCTGACCATTATTAAACTTATTGGAATTTTCCGCCTGGTAGACTCCAACATGTATTGCAAGGGGAAAATCTAATTATTTAGCATAATAGTATGGCATGCATTAAGTACGTGTTTGAATCCAAGTGCATTAGCTCAATAACGTACTTTTTTAAAAATATCCTAACCAGGAGGAGTGTTATATAGGGGACATCGCCTTAACGACATGCACTATCCATTATTGTGGGATTAGTCCACGGGGACATCCCAGAGATAATGCTTAATGATAAGCGTGAACAATTCTGTCATTCTTCCTATTATGCTAGTTTTCATTTATCATGTTTTTGTTTTGTTTTTTCTCTCTCTCTCTTCATAATGAATTTGAATATGAGATTGAAGAAAGCGGGACGATACAATCACGGCCACGTTGCGTTAAAAAACAGTAAGTCGATAGACAGAATTTAACAGAAAGAGAGGACAGAAGGATGCCTTATCAGAAGCTTAATTAGTAAATATGAACTTTTTTTTTCTTCAATCATTCTTTTCCTTTTTAATGTGTGGATGGAATGAAATGAAAAAAAAAATGGTTTGGTTAAGACAATATGGGGTGACAAACGCGTCCACAAAAAATTAGTTGCGATTAGCTTACAGGTTGCAAAAAAAAAAAAAAAAATTAAGAAAATCCGATTACGTCTCATTTGGATATGACTATATATAATTATTTTCACGGTTCTATAGATTTTCCATGAAATTATTTCCTTCTTTGGGAGTTGTTCCCTACAAGTTACGCAATAGGGATATTACAAGGGCATGACTGTAGGATCGTCCGTGTTGTGTATGGGAGGTCGCCGTGGTGGGTGGGTGGGTGGATGGGGGTGGGGTGGATGGGTGGATAGGGGTGGGGTGGGGGCTTAGGGCCAAGTTAGTCCTCTAAATGGATGTTTTTATAGTAAATGCGCGTTTCGGCTATAGCGTCGGAGAGCATGAAATAGTTGCCGGGCTAGAGTTGTGTTGTATTCCTTCCCTTTCTTTTTCATAACACATTTTTAAACTTAACAGCAACAACAACAACAATAACAACAAAAAGTTTATCTTTTTGGGAGGATGTCGTCATGGTAACGTAAATGTCCACTTCAGCGATTTTAACGCAGAGATAATGAAATAGTTGCCAAAACAAAATTGTGGAACTCTTATGGTATTCATTCCCTTTCTTTTAAAATGCATTTTTCAAAACAAAACAAAACAAACAAACAAACAAACAAAAACCTATCACAATGAATAAGTAGCCACCCTGAACAGTGAAGCGGTGTACTAAAATGTATCCCTATCACCCCCCCCTCCTACCCCACCCCCCCCCCCTCCTACCCCACCCCCCCCCCCCCCCCCATATCACCAACGAAAATTTATAATTCATTATTAAATAGATATTATAAAATGTATATTCAAATAACATTATAATACTTTAGAATACAAGTTGTGAGTTGTGAACTGTTGAGAGTTGTGAACTGCGCCTAACAGGCTGCGTTACAATTTGCTCTGAGATAGAGAGAGATAGAGAGAGTGAGAGAAAGAGGATGAGAGAAAGAAAGAGAGAGTGAGAGAAAGAGGGTGAGAGAAAGAAAGAGAGAGTGAGAGAGATGCAAATGGAGAGAACAAGACTTTCTGTAAAGCGCCTAGAGCAAACTCGTTTGGTTTAGGCGCTCTATAAATTAATGATCTTCATTATTATTATTATTATTATATTGTAGACAGAGAGATACAGATTCTTCTGGAAACACAGCAAAAAAAAAACAAAAACACCAAAAAAAAACACAGACACGCCAAATTTTCAGAATGGGAAAAGATATCAGCCAAAACGTTTGAACGACACGCCGCTGAATGCGCAAACATCAGTTGTTCCTTCTAGCAAAAACATTTCCATGTCCACAACAGCTGCAACAAAACTCACGCTGATCTCCACGGTTCATTACACGAATCCGCGAAACTGGATGCAATTCAACACTGTTGCACACCCAGGGGCACTGTTTCTGCTGTGATGCGGGAAAAAACACTGTATATGCCAGTCTAGACAAAATTCACATTTTGAACATGGTTGTAGAGCAGTGCTTCTCAAGGTGGGCCGCACACCCCACCGTTGGCGAATGGCAATATTTTGTTGGTGGGACTTGAGTATGGTGCATAGGGATTTTTCATAGAAATCTTCATTTACTAGCCAGGGTCAAGGGCAAAGCTCCCATTGAAGTAAGAAACAAGTCAATAAAACTTGAAATAAAGTTTTAATTAAGACCTCTTTTGAATGTACACAATGCTGAGTATATAAATAATTTTAAAATCATTTTGTATAATATAATATACAGTACTCTAACTTCGTCCATTCATGGTGGGGTGCACGGTTTTTTGTTGTTGTTTTTTTTGCTGTTGTTGTTGTTGTTGTTTTGGAAAACCGAAATGGGGAGTACAACAAAAAATGTTGAGAAACACTATTTTTAGAGAATGAAGAGTGCTCCATTTTTCTGTCCGGGCTTTAATTTTATACGACTAATACTTCTTTTTTTATTCATCTCAAAATGGAACTTGAACAAATAATAACACAAGGCGGAACGCGAAATGTCTGTCGTGTCTCCTGCCAAATGTTGTCTTTTTAGGGGTATACCGTCTTTTCCCATACCATGGCAGACTTGGTCAATGCTTATCTCATGATAGCACGGTACTGTTTGCTGTATACAGAAAGTTGTTAACAAACTATGATCTCAACTGCAACATCTTGAGATAGCCCAGCAGAGCCAGCAGAATCTATTTCCCGATCATGTTTCCAAAGTTTACTGGACTGGATCTGAAAATTCTTTAACGCCCTGTTCCTTTTGCCATACAATAAAACATTTTGTTTCGGGAAAAACTAGGCACAGGTAAAGATTTCAAACCGAGATTATACCCGTTTCAGTCTGTGTGAGTGAATGATAATTCCTTTTTTAGGTAGCTAACCACAATTTAGTACATGTTACGTAACTGAAAAATAAAAAGACTTAATATAACACGGACTTTCATTTGTATATTATTGTATTTCCCCGAATAAAAGTTACCAAACCAATCCCATCATGAAAGATAATTAGACAGACAGACAGACAGACAAAAGGTCGGACGGATGGACGGACAGACAGACAGACAGAAAGACAAGACAGATATACAAAACAGACAGACAGACAGACAGAAACTAGCTGTCATGCGGTGCCCCTTGAAAAACGTGAATGAAACAAGACAGCCTCTTGACGCCTTGCAAAATAACATGTCTTCTCCCCAACCCCAGCCCACCCCCCGAAAGCATAATGATAACTAACTTGCCTGGTCTCCTTTGCACTATCTGATCGAATTGCACAGCTTCACCTTTCATCAGTGCAGACAAGATATCCTCTCCAATTCACACCCTTTCAAAGAAGTGCATTAATTTTCTATTCCTTGATAATCTGTCACAAAATCTCAACTTGCGGCTTGTCCTGAAGACTTGTGGTTATGACGAGTATGTGTCTAATTAAGTAATGTGCAAATTTGCAGTCTTCCTTTTCCACTGTCTGACATCATGCGTTGTTTTTTTTTCTTTTACCTTGTACGAGAACAAGAAAACACTGGTGCAGTTGTTTTTTTCTTAAGATTGAATAATTGAGGTTTAAAAGCAATCATTTCCGTCACCGCAAAACACACCAAAGGAATGGCATTTAAAACTGCCAAGCAACGAAGCATTGTATTTTGTTCTTCCTTCAGGAAAATTGTTTCAAATGGACGGAATTCTGCTGGGTTTTGACACATCGGAAGTGGGGTCTATGAGAAACCCTTCAATTTTCGTCTCATTGTGAGAATGGCCTTATGGAAAAATTGGCTGGTGGCCGTTAGTTCACACCAGGAACGTGGAAGATTAAATGTTTGTGGCTTGTCTTGCGAAAACTGACCCTCTTTGAATGGGATTAACTTCCCGCAGGCACGTTTGGACAAATAATGTCGTCTTGGTGACAAAACCCAGCGAGAGTTAAGGGTGCTTATTATCCAGAATCCATGAGGACGCCGGCTGCCTCATCTCTATACTTATTCTAATGCCTTTTGTCAATGGGGAACTTCCTTCGTGAGAATTATGGAGACAGAGGTGGTGGAACGAGCCGACCCGCCATGGGGTACCTGAAAAATGCTGGTAATAAGTCTCGCAATATTGAGATAAAACCATGATTTTTTGGAGTTGGCGGCATCTCATACTGTTATGATGCAAACCAACCTGAGCAAATGTTAGTTAGAGTATCTCATCTCTTGTTTTAAAGAAATTGTATATTATAAGGAAACCGAATAGCCTATCAGTCGCTTTTTGCTCTCTTTTAATATGAGAGCATACATTTCTGTGATTTCAGTTGTAAATCATGTAACAATCCTTTTCTCCCTCTTGCGTCTATATGCTTTCCCGTTTTCCACAAAGTTCAATTGTTTTATTGCTTTCTTTTACAGACAGTGAATCATTTTTTAGAATGAAAAGTATGGCAAACGAATACATCTCAAATGTCTGTCAAAATTATCAAACCATTCCTGTGAAGAATGTGTTGTTGTTGTTCTGCTTTTCTAGTGTTGTAGTTCGACTACAGTAGATCTAAACATTCACTCCTCCGGATATCATTTTCAACGACCTCTTTGTCTTCCGTCTGTATTCATTCCGAAATTCTGTGAAGCGTACTTCCTCCTCTTAAACTGACTTGCTGCTATTTTATTGGTAGGTCACCTCAGTGCAGCAAACGTTCTTTATGCACAAAACGCATGCACACATTCATCACACTGACACAATCATTTCCACTGATGTTTCATTTTGCTAAATCTTATGACGTTTCTTGCCCCGGTACCGACATTTAGGATAAAACGTGAGATAATTTTAGAAACTGTTAATAATTGGTTCCGCTGTCTGATTCCAGACAGCATAGCAGCTCACCTTGATTGTAGGCCAGAATATTTTAGCTCAGGAGTTCCCAAACTTTTTCGTTCCGTTTTTCACTCGCCAACTTTTGAAAAGTAAATTTCGTCACCGTTTCCTAAAACTGTAGTAACTGATTTTGTCTACTTTTCACGACAAGCAAAACAGTGTTATATTTTAGCACAGCTGGTCTATTGAGAATGACTTTTTGAAAGTTTACTATTCAATTATTTTTTCGACTTAGGAGTCTAGAACCAGGATCAATAGATGCAGGGTTTGAGTGTAGTTGAATACTATAAAATCGATTTTCCAAATTTTCGAGTTTTACAGTCTTAGGCCCACCCTAGTTTGTTCAGTAATTTGAGCTTACATTTCTACCACAATAAAGGAACTGACGAAAGGGAAATTTTGAAATACTGTTTTAACATTATCATTTATTTTATAAGTTCAGATAACGATAGTGATACATTTTCTCCTCATCTTCAGATCCATTAAAAAAGAACAACAGCTATAATTTAAACAAAAAAACAAAAAAACAAATCTAAAGACAGCAAATTTATTCCTTGGGTGGGCAAGATTTAGGCCCGGACTGGGAACCTCTGTTTTAGCTGCATCATTGATAATCCGTCATACCCCGGGGTAAGGTAGACGTAGAGCCAGTGTTGAAACATGATGCCACCTGACTCTGGTGGAGCACAACAACTGTTTATTGTCAAACTTAAACCTTCCCTACCTTGGGCTGACAGAGCGAGCTGTTTGTTAATTAACAAGTAACGCGATGAGGTGAGAGGGTGCATTTGTCTTAACGTATAAAGTATGTCTAATTAATGCGTTTAAAATGTCTGGGAAAATTACCAGATCATTAAAGAAAAGAACATGACGCACTTTCCTAACACAGTAGACAAGACTGCACTGCTGTACTAGGGCAAATAGCCGTAAAGGCAAAAATAAATAAATAATAAATAAATAAATAAATTCATAAATAAATAAATAAATTCATGAATAAATAAATAAATTCATAAATAAATAAATAAATTCATAAATAAATAAATAAATTCATAAATAAATAAACAATAAACAAATAAATAAATAAATACATAAATAAATTCATAAATTCATAAATAAACAAACAAATAAATAAATAATAAATAAGTACATATTGACACACAAAAAAATACATTTCTCGCTCCCATCTGATTTATTCTGACTTGATTTTCCGTTTTGTGATAACTACTAGGAACCATTGGAAGTTCAACATTATAACCAGGATGAAAAGATACATAGACCACATTCTATTCTATAATAATGGTGTTAAAAAGTGAATTTGACTTAGATCAGCACAATACATGCGGAATTTTTCAAATCACGGCAGTGCGGTACTCTTTCACTCCTGTTGTCGCTCTACAGGTAAAAAATACGCATCCTTATGAAATGCCTGAAGAAACTCGACATGGCATCTTGGTGAATACATCATTTTTTTTTTACCTTAACTAGAAACTTAACTAAGGTCCAAAATCTGGTGCATTTGGTGACTTGGCGCTCGGAATTTTTAGCTCAGAAGTGAATGCAATATAATTCCTAAAAGGAACTGCATGTTGTTCCTTTGATAAGTTTAGTGCTCTCCCATTTAGTGTGAGTTCATGACTGGGGATGTCGTAGGATTATAAAATAATAATATTCAAGAAATGAAATTACGGACAATCTTTACTTCCAACATTTCGCTTTATTATCAAAAACCATGATGGACGATTCATTGATTAACAAGGTGCGTTCTAATTAGATTTTTGCCATGTAGATATGCGGTCTTGAAGACCACTCCTTCATATCAACAATAGTCCACTTTGAACTAGTTTTGGCTTTCACTGCACATTCTTGGGCACTGGATTATATGTCAAAGACTGTTATACCTCTGAGGAAGCTGATAAAATACTTGACTTCTTTGGAGATCAAGTATGTCGTGAGAGTCCAGCAGTGCCTGATTATTTTTAGAACTTTTTGTCCTGCACACTCATGCCTTTGTTAGAATCACTTAGCCGACAAATTCAGGAGAGGCAAAAGCGATGCTGCAATGGCCACGACAGACCAAGAAAAAAGGAACAGGGCGGATATGTCTCGACTTCAAACACCACAGGACTCCCATAGACCCTTTCTTGAGTCTGGCTTGACCCCCAAACCCCACGGGGATGTGCCTCCCTCAGGGGCGTTGCCCTTAGCTCCAGGCAAAAGCGGGAGGGTCAAGCCGGAGCTGAGGGTTCTAATTATTCGTAATTGGAGTGTTTGTGTACTGCGGGGACCCTACTTTGTTAAAGTCCCCATTGACTTATTAGGCAGTTCCTCTTGCTTTCATAGAAAACTCAGGTCCAGGTTTACAGGCCTGCTGGGTCAACCCTTCTTCTGTCGTTTTGGTCAAAGTTTTGAAAAATCCATGACATCTGATCATTTTCCAGAGTTCAAACGGACCGGGTAATAGAAATTAGAACATAACTAGTTGTTTCCCAGGTGTGAATTACCTATTAAAATTTTGAGAAATAGAAATACATCAGTCTTGAGTCCCTTACAGTCCAAACACTCAGACTATCTCTGACAATATGTTTAAATATCGAAATCTGGCAAATGCTATTGACTGGGACTGTTTACAATTACCTAATTAAGGGCACATTAAGCTGTATCCTGGATCTGTATTGTATTTTACCTTTGAAATGTAGGAAAGAAATATGTATTGAGTTCCTTACAATCCAAGCACTCAAAACACCATCGACAATATATTACTGACTTCCGAAAGGTGGCATACGCATGTGCTCTAGTCTGGGAGTCTTGACTTGATTAAGAACATTGAGCTCAATCCCAGGTGTGAATTACCTATATTGAGAGATTTATTTTAAAAAAAGGGGTTATGTTTTGTTTCCTTACAAAACAAACACTTAAAATTACATTGACAATATGATTGATTTCCCAAAGCTTGCATGATGTACTGTCTGGGACTGTTAACTTGCCTGACCTCTCTGTGACGACCAGGACAGAGCCTGCTTTCACAATAAACTGATGTCCAATGAGCACACTGTAATCTGGACTGTTCCCATCCTGGTCCACAAAAATAATATTTCTTCAGTCCTGTGGTCTGACGTTGCCATAATGACCATGGAGATTTTCTGTCTGAGTCTCCATGAAAGATCACTGCTAGGTTTACGTTTACTGGACCCATTATGACAGAGTTATATGGCATTTCTGGTTCCAGTATCAGGCTTAATACGACCATTTCTATTCATAGGGCAAAAATTTATTCCATTCTTTCTGACTGCGAAATCTAACGAACTATGATTATTATAACTGAAATGACAAAGCCACAGACCAGATACTATACAGTTTTGATCTTCTCTTATAATAAAATAGGATGATCTCCCTGAAAGCTCCAAGGTGTTGCTCTGGACCCCTGTCTTCAAACGGTATTTCATCTAATGATTATGTTACTTTACAGGGTTGACCTTTCTACAATAAACTGTCCACACTGTCCACACAGTTCGTGATCTGAATCATTGACTACGTAGGATGGACTAGGTTGGTTCAAGTTACTTAGTGGCTGGTAGACCATTTAATGATTTCAGCGAGAAGGCCAAATTATGGGAATGTGGGACAAGGTCAGTGACTTAGATTTTGGTTTTGGTTATTACTTATCTGTCTAGATGGTCAAAATAAGTATGAAGCTTTACTTTTATGACGGTTTACATTGGCACTGCATCAATGACCATTTCGGTATATGACAAAACAAAGTCGTAATTCACTTGGGTCAGTCGGGTAGTAACTCTGGTGAATGGAAGAGTACTGTAAGTGCCTATCCATGTACATCAGTAATAAAAAAAAACAGTATGATTCTGAGGGGAGGAGATGTATCCATTTTTCTCGTTAGGCTCTGTCAACTGATGCCGAACAGAACGTTTTTTCTTTATTATTTTACTGAAAAAGAGCTGGGCTTTTTTAAAGGCAAAGATCTTGTAGGCTGTTCATTTAAAGTTCTCGAGGCCATACCATTGTTCCGACGATATTTGTTTCAAAAGAGAACCTGGACAGCAGCCTCAGACCCAGTGTCTGATCATCTGACGTCATGTCAAGGTCGAGGATGTTAACACAAACTGGAAGTTGTCAGATACTGTTAAGAACAAGAAACAGGTTAAGCTATTCAAAAGCCAGGGTCTAAATAGAAAAGGTGGAAGTTTTGATGTCTTCATTTTATACCGTGTAAACTATTTGTTTTTCTAATGTAAGATTTTTAAAGTCACCGTAAGTTTGGATCTTCCAGGCTCTTTGTCGAAAGGCTTGCTTTTCCCAGCTCTTGGAATAGAGGTGGGGAACGCAGAAGAAGAAGAAGAAGAAAATAGAGGTTAACTTAAAGTCACCTTAATTTTCTCCGAGTTCCGTGCCCCAGTTCTGTAACAGGCCATTAACATCGACTTCAAAATACTGGCAAGCAGTACCATGTTTCCCTAGTGAGTCCCCAGCCAGTGGACTTTGCCAGCGCGACAGATGGTGACTTGTGTCTCATTAAAACACTACATGGTTCACAAATTAAGAGGCTGTAATGCCTGTCGCCCTGCAGGGTGAGGGAGGATCAGCTTGAAATTTGATTGACAGAAGTTGGTGGAGAGACAATGATAGGAGTAATAACATTAGGCACAGTTTGCGGGTTTCGTGTGCATTTCAGTGTGGTAATGAAATTGTGACAAGAGTTTGAAGTCTTAAATTTTCATCGGAGAAGAAAAATGTTAAAGAGAATGGTGGATGAAAAAGAAAAAGATGTTAAAAAAAAAAAATTATAATTAGGGCGGCGAAAGAACACAAGATTTAAGGGAGAACTGGGAGGTAATAAAAGGCATGGTCGAAAGATTAGGTAAATAGATAGAACATAAAGTATAGAATATAGTAAGAGACGCAGATGTTAAACAATTTAATACGGAGAATGATATTTAAGAATAAAACACAGAAAGAGAAGACAGATACATACACACACAAAAAAAAGAATAAACAGAAAAGTTTGGAGGAAAGAAAGAAAGAATTTCTGAAAGAAGGGTGGAATGCAGATTGTTGGGATGAAGTAAAACTAGAAACAAATTTGCAATTGAAAATGAAGGAGGCGAATAAGCAAATTAACCAGTGACAAAAATGGAAGAATTATCTGGCAAAAGTACCAAATCTGAAAAACGGAAGAACGGAATACGAGACATTTTAAACAAGTTTCAGTTGCTATCTTTTCAAAACGATTTCTGGCTCATACTGTTTTAAGCAATAATAATCTTTGCGCTCTACAAAATCTATCATGTCTGTGGGGAATCATCAGTGAGATGTAGACAGTCGTCTAACCTCTTAATATCTGCACGGTCCTTTTATCTATCGACATTACAAGTTAGTCGGCGCTCTGATCGTGTGGTTGTGCTTGCAAATGCAGATACATTAGAGCAGATGCAGATATGCATAGAAGCAGAGTAGATTCAAACTCACTCACATTTGAGGGGGTTAGAATCAGATCAATCAGAAGAGGTCTAAATGCCATTTGTACTTAGATCCCTTGTAATTCTAATCCAATTAAATAACTGAAGGGATTAGAATTACAAGTGATCTAAATGTCACTGGGACTTACACCCCTTCTAATTCTAACCCCTCCAATTACTCACACACACCACACAGAGTTCATTTCCAGGAGGAGACAAGGACGAGTCTAAAAACAACAAGCGCGGACTGAAAACACAAGGGGCGCAATCAATGATGGGTAAATGACCAGAGCAGAGTTATCCTGGGGAGCCATATGAGAAATTTAGTCGCGTGGTGTGCATCCATTGGGCCGCAGGGAGGTCATGAGTTCAAAGTGCATCGGTCTGTCAGACAAGCGCCCCCTGAAGTAAAGGAGGGAAAAAATGGCCCGAGTTCCCATCCTTTGTTATTACTAACTTTAGAGACGATTTCCATGTAAATGTATTCCCGTGTCGAGCCAAAGAAAACTCATTATAAAGGATAATCATTTTTCGACCCATTGAGAAGGATACTCTACAGACTAGGAGGCATAAAAACTGGATTAATTATTGTCTTGCCACATTGAGATGCTGGTAAATTATGGAAATTTTCAAAGCTGTAAAATAGTACATGCCAAGCCATTACCTCCGTTATTTCATGTTTTAAGGGATAAATGCTGATCTGTTTATTGTATTTTAATGTTCAAAACATGAACATATTAGATCTATTTATAATTTTTAAAAAAACTTAGAAAACTTCAAGGTCCGGTGCGCATTAGCCGCTTTTGATCGGCTAACTTTTAGGGTGGGGACATCACGAATTTGAGTATCAATGAGACCTTGCGCACCAGGTACCTAGCTGAATCTCAATGGCAACTGTGACGTCGTGACGTCACCATCCAATTTGTCGGACGGTCAAAATTGGCTTTTTTTTTTTTTGCACCCCGGGCCCTAAATTCGTCATCAGCTGGGAGAGATTGAAAGTTAGAAGCGTTCTATCCTGACAGTTAAGACAATAAATCTTGGAGGATAATCCGTGAGCGTTCAAGAGTGGGAAGGTAAGAGCGAGTGCATTCCGCAGATGCAAGGTTGCTCACGTGCAAATGTTGAAATGTCCATGGTTTATTTCTTGTGAGAGCGATACAGGAAATCATGCATTTTACAGCGAGATTCCTGTTACACACAGTAAAAAGGCAGGGTACACAAATCTGCTCACGTGCATGGAGACCAGACAGCGCCGATTTGGATTTTATGACGCAGAAGCGCGTTGGCTTTTACTGTAACGATCGTAAGCTTAATTTAATACCTATTTAATTGGTAGAAGCCGTGAATGGCCCTGGGGTGGCGGTGCTCAACGATGTTGCTTGCTCTCAGGGGATTTTATGCGTACATGCACATGTAGGCGCATATTATTATTATTATTATATCATTATATTTGAGCCGCCTCGCTTTATACCCAATGATTATGATGAAAGTCACGCTTGGACCTTTGCAGTTGCAATGCATCTTAGTCTTCCTTAATATTAGATATTTGTGATTTTAAAATGAAAAGAAAAAGACCACGAACTTCCACAGTCTAATATTTAAATTTTCTTTCCTACGTAATAAATGTTTCTTTCCCCCTCAGTGTTTGGGTGGGATGCTGGGCTTTAGATTGGGCTGTATAGTGTATACTGACTTTGTTCGTCCACGGTGGAGATTAGAGCACATTGAAATGGATCATGCGACAAAATAAGGCTGAGAAACAAGTGCTTGTCTCGAAGCGTATGGTTTTGTTGCAAAGGTATAAATTGAGAAATGACATTCATACTCGTACTCATTCTTGTGACTATTATTTTTCATCTCTCATACAAGAAACTCTCACGATGTTCACGAGTTAACTGTCTCGTTGGTACCGGTAACTGGAAGAGCAGCCAAGACCTGACACATTTTGTGGACGTTATATTTCCGCAGCTTATGATGGCAATTAATTCAGCTGGCAAAGTTAAAGGTGATAAGCAAAGGTTTACATCAGTGCACGAAGAGGGCATATAGTGATAAAGTTGTAACATCCTAATTAGCAGAGATCTGAATGAAAGGCTCAGCTTTCTGCTCCAATCTCGGGTGTTTTGTTTACCGAGTGGTCTCAAATTTTCTGACGTCCGGATTGATAATTTGCTGACTCCAGTTGTAACAAGCTTGACGTGGGAAAGTTGCCAAGAGTTTGATGCGTACAGACCGGCCACCACATAATTCAACTATTGATTTTTTAATGTTCGTACCTCAACTTCAGTTTGACGTTTACGTGATGAAGAGGACTATTCAAGAAGACCAATTCTGAACCAAGGAAGAAATGAACTGCGTTTTTTCAAGATAACTCCCCCCCTCCCCCCACCCCCCCCACCCCTTCCCCTCCTCCTCGGATAAATCTGTTTCCAGATCTTTCATGGGCTTCTATACCATTTTGTCTTAGCTGAAACATATTTTGTCATTTAAATTGCAGCTCATCTATTACCGATTTTGCTACATGTATAAGATTATGAAGCAATCTTTTTGCATATTCTTACAATATAAGTGACAGAATACTATTAGTTAAGATAAATTCGTTTAAAGGGCTATGCCAAATTTGAATACACAGATTTACCAAGGGGTGAAGTTACCTGGAAAAACAAAGTTCATTTATCTCCTTGCAGCTTGGGAACCATAGTAATTGTGGATGATGTATGAAATAAGACATGCCCCACATATTGTCATTCTACCTTCTCTTCTCTCCAATATGTGAATTCTCTTTCAGGGTTTAGTCAGGAGTAGTAAACTGGGAATGACCGAAGAAAGATATCACAGCATCAATATTTGGGTGATATGGCTCAGGATATAATTATGCTCAGATAAGATTAATTATGAATTGCAAGGGAGCCAGAAAAAAGAACCAGTGTCTGGAGTGCCAAACAAAATATTTACTCTCTTTGTGAGCTGATCAGAGGGATGGCCTGTTTTTGCTAGGCATACAGTGTTTCAAGAGCTTTGTTAACATTAGTCATGATGGGTTCACAAAAGATGAAAGAGACTGCTTTGTAGCTGTCTGAGTGTATAGGTTATTTGTATCAGATGACTGGCAGTGTTGGCTGTGTAACAAAGTAATTAGTTGAGTTAACTGAGCTGGAGTCATTGGTCCCATTCCTCGTAGCGTGCCAACATCTCTTCATGATTTTTCTTGCGGTCTTCGTAATAATTTTAAGTAGGTTTTCCCAATTTTCTAAGTAGTTTTCTACTGGCTCCCTGGTCAGTAATCAACCTGAGCCCCTGGGGTTAGTCGAGGACCCTTAAAGGAATTAAATCTCTACTTTAAAGCCAAAGCACACGTCTTCTCAACCAAGTGCTACTATAGAACTTTTCGACCCATGCCATTTCAGAACAACTTTTTTACTTTCCATTCGGAGTTTGAGTTTTGAATTAAAAATTGGGTTCTAGGACTCGTCAGCAGGACAACGGCCACGTTGCGCCTATAGCTGTCTATTTCGGGACTTTACTTATGTTTCGTATGCAGAGCTTCTAAATTTCACAGATATAGAATTAAGTAGTTCCGTATAAATTTTATCACATTGATTACCCACAGTCCCAAGCCTACGGACGCTCATGAAGTTGCATCCTTGAAATATTCTTATTTCGCAAGGGAAGGGTGGGGACACCCAGACCCCCAGACCCCCTCCCCCCAACCCCAAACTCACAAACGCTCCTGCAGTCTCATCCTTGAAATATCCTTATTGTGTATCTCAAATGGAACTCCCCCCCCCCCCCCCCTTCCGTTTTCCTCATTTGTTTTTCTGACTGCCACCTTCGCGTGGTTTATGTAAGATTTTACTGCCGTAGAGAAACCTGCCTTGTCAGAATAGTTTTATGACGGAACAGTTTTATGGTATAAATAGGTGGACCTAAAATGGCCACGTGTTATCTGGGCAGCGTATTCATGATGGTGCCAGACCCAGGGCCAGGTGGGTAAATTACCACCCAGATACGGATGGTCTTTGTAACAGACTGGGGATGCAGAACTCACAGAAAGTGAGAGACAGATACAGACAGAGACACACACAAACAGACAGACAGACAAAGAGAAAACACACTCTCTCTCTCTCTCCTCTCTCTCTCTCTCTCTCTCTCCCTCTCTCTCTTTCTCTCTCTCTCTCTCTCTTTCACTCTCTCTTTCTCTCTCTCTCTCTTTCTCTCTCTCTCTCTCTCTTTCTCTCTCTCTCTCTCTTTCTCTCTCTCTCTCTCTCTCTCTCTTCTTTTCTCTCCCAGAAAAACAAACATACATAACACGCACACAATTTCCCACAAGCAGAGAGAAACCTAAAAAAAAAAAAAAGGAAGGAAGAAAAGAAAAGAGAAATACACTTAGAAGAAAACCAGAGTAATTCCTTCAGTTGTCAAACGACACCGTAGATATGCAACAGAAACTCGCTCAACAATGAAAAATGAGTGCCATAAGCCCATAAGTGCCCGCTGGCTCCAGTGCTCACGAGCGACGAAAGACACGCGTCTGTGAGCAGGCCCTGAACTCAAGAACCCTGAAGGGGCAAGGTAAACTCACCCATCGTCCACGGCTGTTTCTGATTACTGCTTTGTTTTTCTGGGCGTTCATGAGCAATTTGGAGGCCACTGACAAAACTGATGGCACAAGTAAACAGTTTTCTCATCAGTAACGAAAAATGGAATTTTACCCTATGAGTTTGTGGAGGTCTTTAACCTTCAGGATTTTCTTAATGGTTGGCAGTTGGAAATCGTAAAGAGCAGGCCGAACAGGCCGCTGCCCGGGCAAAATTAAATAAAATTCATCTCTACCATTCGCTCCCCACCCTCCCCCCCCCCCCCAAAAAAAAAAAAACCGCCGACCGGCGCTGCACTGTGGCGACGACGTGCCTGCTCCAGTTATAACTGGGCTGCAATGGCACAAAGGCAAATTTCCCAAATGGGATTAAAGAGTTATACAAATACAAATACAAATACAAATACAAATACAAATTTCTTATCTTCTTTGTTCATTACCTTTGTTTTTCTCATTGTTGACCACTTTGTTGTTTAAAGCATCTTTGTCTGAATACATTTTTATTTTCTTTTGTTTTTGTTTCGTTTTTGTTTTTGTTTTGTTTTGGTTTGCTTAATTTTGTCTCGTTTCTTGTTTTCTGTCTCCAGCTGTTCACATTTTTAAATCTCTCCATTCCCAGTTTTGAGACATTCTAAATTATTTAATGGTCTGTTCTTGTCTGTCAAGCACCTTGCTTCGTTCGTGTTTTTTTCTTTTTTTATTGTGTTGATTTTTTTCCCTCGTTGTTGTTTCTTTTTTGGGGGGGAGGGGGGAGGAGGGGGGGGGGGAATTGTTTCCCCTATAATTTAATATTTTCTTCTGTCTGTTCAATTACTTTTTTTCTCCAATCACATTTCTTTCTACGAGAAAGTCTCCTATGTAAGAACAAATAAACACAAAAAGAAAAAACCTCTCTAATTATATTTATTATAATAATTATTAGCTTTCCATGTTTAGCATTAAAAGAATGTTTTCTTTCTGAGACCTTTTTCTGCTATAGTTGATATAACAGAGTGATTTCTTCCCTGGAAAATGCTTTACGAAGAGGCAAAATATTATTGAAGCCGCATTGCGAAGAATTGGGATGTACAAGTAAGGGCCAATAAATCATATGGCAGAATGAACAATGAAAAATATTACAAACTGCAAGGGGTAATGTCAATATTTACATCACTGCCTGTAGGGTACAAGTGATACTTGTCAACGGTTGAAGAGCAGATACTTGATACATACTTAAACGTACTGCACAAGAGCCGTATCGTACATTATGTCATTGTGTTTAAGATACGGTACAATTATTTCAGTCTTTACTCAGCTGCCAGAATACATTATTCATGATTGAGTTTTCCAGCATTTCCATTACTATTGTTTCCATCATATTACCAAGCACCAGCATGCGACTAGCCTGATTGTCAACACTATAGGCAGTCTCTTAATCCCACTTGGTGTCAAAGAAAGCAAAACATTACCATTGAAGAACGTGCTCATTGGCTGTACAGGGGCGACTGCAGCAAGGAGCAAAATAATGGTCCACTTGGCTAGTGTCACAAAGTCACGAGAGTAAGGTCCAGAGGTGTTTCTGGTGTGAAATAGGTGGGACACGTGCCATGGAAGCTCATTTATGTATGTATATGTGACTGTGTGTGTGTTTGGGGGGGGGGGGTGGAAGACATCATCTCTGGAAGAACTAAGTACCTAGTGGTGATTATAAAAATATATTATATAACAAAAATAAATCATGATTATTGTCTCATTAGAGGAACATTTTGTTATTTCACTATTTTATTACCGATATTATATCGTCTAAAGTTTGGATCGTGATATTTATAAGAATTCAGACAGATTATTATAGGGAATACAGATTTCAAAGAGATCGACTTTTTTTTTTCTCCTGGACGTTATCGGCCCTGGTTAGCGGTATTATAACAATTCTGAAGTATCCACTTTGAATGCTAACACAATCATGTACATGCACGGATTCAGCCAGATTATTACAAGAAATATTACAGTGTTCAGAGATACCAATTTTGTTTTAAATTTTGCCGTGTGTTATTGACCCTGGATTGCCGGTGAGGTAACTAACTTAAAGTATCCAGTTTAAATTCTTATAGTATGCGCATGCGTATATTGTGTGTACCAGAACAGTTTTTAGGACCTGGGACACCAGTGCAGGAATATAACATGTTGAAAGTATCCAGTCTGCAAGCTAGAGCATAAGAATGTAACTGAGCAGACTATAAAAATACAGTTCATTTCTATTACATGTCCTGAGACGCCATCCACCCGAGTTACTTAGTAACTAGGTCTGGTGCAGTCTTTTGGAAAATCAGATTTTGAATATTATGTTAGGATACTGTGCTGTCACACAATGATGTGTCGATAAAATAATTGCTAAAAAATAGTATATGAAAAGGGAATATTTTGTGTATTTGTTGGCTTATTTCACTGACATTCTGGCAGAACAGACTGACACACAATGACAGGGAGTCATTAGGCACCAGGATTAGGCACCAATCTGAATGATACGTAAAAAGGAATATTGAGTATAGATCTAGAAGCTGTGCATGAAGTGGTATATTAAGTAGTGCAGGATCGCTTTATCGAATGCAGTTTCAACTCAGTGTAGGCTCTTGGTATAAAAACAAAGTACTGAGCCCAGTCACAGGTGATAATTATTTCCTTTGTTTGTCAAATCCGTTTTGTAAACAATGTTTTAACCTTTGCAGAAATCATTTCTACTTCGAGAGAAGTCATCATAATTGTCGTGGGCGTGACCGCGAAGAAAGCGCAGTGTCCAGCTCTGGAGGACTCTTGAGGTCCTTAAGCTGTGACCTATGATCTCGGTAAGTGGGCCTCAAGCCTTGGACACTAACACGGCCACGGTGTGAGGGTTTTCTGAAAACAGCATTGGTGCCAGAAATCATTATGAACTGTGTGAAGAGACCCCAGCGGGACTGAAAAATATAACACCCAGCAGTGACTTATGACAAATTAAAGCCACATAAGGCATATCTATTTCAATGGACGCATCCTCAGACGTTCCTGTTTCAGTTAACTGTTTATCTTTCCATCCTTTCTCTATTTCTCTTCCCATCTCCCTCATTCCTCGGTGGCCCTACTCGTTTCATCTTCTCACCATTATCGCTAAAAATAAATCACAAAGTTTCACAAATTGGGTCACAAGTACATCGTTGTGGAAAGAAAAAACAACAACAATGCTGTGGTATTGCAACATAAAACACTCATAACAATGTTGTATTTACATGGCGAGATGTTCAAAACAATCCTTGTGTTGTTGAATTTAAATGTTGTGTGCATTTACACTTTCATTTAATGCCACTGTTTTGAAATCATTTATTTGTAATTGCAAATATAGATATTACTATTCAAATATGAATGTGTCAACGGCACTGTTGGTGGTGGTGTCTCTTAAAACATGAAACAATATCAGTGTTCTTCATTTTTTTTTTTTTTCCACTTTCGGACCCTTTTTTTTTTCCTTGCTAATTTTTTTTTTTCACTAAATGCCTCCTAACATTATTTTTTTTACAATTTTTTACCCTATTTCGTTGGTTGCAAATCTGCAGTATTATCAACACTCCATAATATTATAAACTCCTTCTTTACAGGATCTATATGATGCAATTTTGTATTCAGCTTTGATATGAATGCTTGTGTATAATAAATTTGTCTTCTGTTCTACTTGTATTTTTTACGTCTGGGGAAGTACATGACTGTATTCTCCAGTACCGAACTACATAATATATGTCTGGTTATGTTATGGTACCTCTTTAGGCCTACTGTCGAATCGCTCTTTCCGTCTTGTGGCCTTTGACGGCTTTGATGTATTCAGTTCGAATTAACTAGCCCTCGGTTGCCATTCATTTAACAACAGCTTAGCTGTCCAGTCCAATGTCAAAACTCCAATATTTGTATGGTGGAATCAATGAACTTCCTCTGTGACCTCAAGGACAGACACGCTCGCCAGACATTGATGAATACAAAACTATGAAAGGTATTTCTGACTCGTTAAAATTATCATTCATTTTGTACCTTGTCTCGTTCCAGCGTAGCCAATGGTTAAATAATACAGCTACTCTAACAGAAACCAGCTATACAATGAAAAAGCGTAAGGCGTCTTTCTAATTCTGTGGCTCGCTCTTGTAGTTGTAGTGTAAAGCTTTCTAAAACCGCAACAGATTACCCCAGAGCTACAGAAAAGCAACACACCAGTTTGAACTTCAAGTACAGTAGTATTTCAAAAAGAGTTAACACTCGCTTGTATTTGTTTGATTTCAGCATGATTACCTGGCATGAATTTTGAAACACGAAGGCGGACTAGATGACTGTAAACTTTGGAGATGACAACAATGCCTGCCTCTCTCAGCATCACACGATTTGTGGTCACTTCGGCGAGATATCATGAAAACCGCTGGTAGCGTCCATTATAACAGATCATTCCCCCGTGTATTGACATTATGAAGGGTATGTCTAAATTCCCAGCACTAGTGTCGATAGCCTACGTTTGTACAAGAATTCCAACACTTGACGGAGTCTCAAGTGTTGTCCGTTCATGCGAGAGATTGGCGCTCAGATTTTGGGCACTGGCTCATGGAGTCAGCTCAAATGAAGCATATATCAGCAATAGAGACGTGAGTGGTTGGTTCTCCCTGCCAATGGTCAAGGGGCAAAAGTACCAATGGGGAAAGAAGAGATCCCTTGAAGTGGCCAGCGGTGCGAGTCGTCGAAGTCTGGAGATAAGAATGCATAAGAAATGGGTGGTGATTTATGATGACATATGGTAGAATGTAACAAGATACGTGTGCTACTGTATCACGTTACTTACGATACAGAACCCTCACGTCGTGTCTAGTAGATCTCTTGTTCTCTAAAGTAATTTTTTCACTGAAAAGCAGTTCAGCGCATGCTATCGTATTCCATCAATTTTATATTAATTTTGTTGTCAGATTTGACACAAGCACATTATTATATTACACTTCTACGGAGAAATATTACTTTTAAATTTAGCATTGCTGGCGTTGCTTTTATTAAAAAAATATCACGATGGTTTTGATCAAACTGATTAAAATAAATAAAATGATAAACAAATAAGTAAAGATGAATTAGAGACAAAATTACGTGTGTAAGTAAATCAAATAAAGAGAATGAATGAATAAATAAATTTTATAGATAAATACATTTTTTTAAATAAATAAAGTCCACTGGTCCCGTCGTCTGCCCTATTATTCTGTCTCAAATTGGCCAGCATAGATCTACAGTTTCAGGTATCAACTTCATGTCCATGACACTGGCTCATCAGCTTGTAGTTCATGACCCGTTATCTGAACTAAGGTTATCAAAGCACTACCCAGAATTAATTTAACAAGCATTCCTTAGGTGGGATGTTATTATTTATATCTATATCTCATCACGTGTTGACTGTGCGATCTCCCGCCACCAGTGATCAGTATAATAATATCCGGCTTCCCAATTAGGTCCCAAATAACAAAAAAGTTGTTCAATTGGTTTGTTCCACTTACGTGATCCAAACTTTTATGCTGACCTCCATGCTTTGCAAATAGTGCCATATAATAACTTCTCAGAATACACTGGAACTCCTAACGAAAAACAAAATAAAAGTTGACATTTCAGAGAAGTGCAAGCGTGTGAACGCTCCTTCAGAAATTCCCTATCCTCACATGTATACTTTTCATACGACGAGTCACTCCCACCCCCATACCCTCCTTCCCAGCCCCCGGGCGGACACAGTTTTTTTATGGATGCCGGTTACAATGGTGAATCAGACAGCAAGCATAATATTATTATGCTGCTATACCTCCATGTCCTTAATATCTTATCTTTTCGAAAGTCTGTGTCGTTTTCTAGAAAACCTCTGAGAGGACATAGTTTATACATGAATCCTTGGTATACTGAGTCAGAAAGCGAGCATCCGCTGCACCCCATACGAACAAACCCAGTCAACGGTTCTTTCAATTCATTCCACAATAATCTTTTTTTGTCAGCATGTTTTGCACTGACATCTCGCTAGCAATAATTGCATGATAGTTGTAAAAATGTTCATCGTGCCACTTAGCTGTGTTTCATGTCTTTGTTTCTTTAATACATCTTTGATATACAGCACGCCTGACAAGGATTTAAAACTCGCTTAAAGCTAGACATTTAGATTGTTATCAACTTTTCTCAACACTGGCATGGGATTTGTTCTGGGCCATTATTATCAAATGTGTAGTATTCATAGCTCTAAGATGTGGCCGGGATAATATTTTATGTTTTTCTGTCACACAAGGACGTTAAATATCGCAGAGTTTTGCATTGAGTGCAAGGTCCGATAAATAGCAGAAAGGCAGACAAACAGACAAACGGATAGACAGACAGACAGCAGACGGACCGACAGACAGGTAGATAGACATAAAGACGGACGGGCAGATAGATAGATAAATAGATAAGGATAGATAGATAGATAGATAGATAGATAGATAGATAGATAGATAGATAGATAGATAGATAGATAGATAGATAGCTAACTAGATAGATAGATAGATAGATAGATAGATAGATAGATAGATAGATAGATAGATAGATAGATAGATAGATAGCTAGATAGCTAGCTAGCTAGCTAGATAGCTAACTAGATAGATAGATAGATAGATAGATAGATAGATAGATAGATAGATAGATAGATAGATAGATAGATAGATAGATAGATAGATAGATAGATAGATAGATAGATAGATTTACGACAGCATACCACGAGTTTCCATAAGATATCACCATAACAATCTCAAAATGACGGCTAAACAACTCCCACAGAACAGCCACAAGTATTTAGGATAGGTAAAGATGTAAAGATGTCAGTGACAGCGGGATAAGCCAGAGACGCAGAATAAAACCTGGTGGTGGCAACTGTAAATTCTGGTTCAGAGATAAGCAACCGCGGCACGGATTTTTCGACAGAGTAAATTTGGATGCTGCAAAATATAAATAAATGCAAAATATTCTGTTATAAATTATATAGTTAGTCATACGGCAAGTATAACCATTCATCTCATTGTCTTTTTATCCGTGTCTATCAGTAGGCTACAATTGTTTTTTTTATCGGTAAATATCTAAACATCAAATCTGAGCTATGGAAGCTAAAACCTGGTCCATCAATGTCAGTCACCGAAGGGTTACTTAACTTCTGTTTGTTAGTTTGCTACATCTTGTATTTATTTATTTATTTATTTATCTCTCTTAATATATTTATTTATTACACCTTTTGTTTGTTTGTTTATTTATCTATTTATTTATTTAACGAGTAAATCATTTGATTATGAGCTGCAAATGTGGAAATAAATGAAACTATTTTTAAAAAATAAACGTTGCCCAAGAAACCGCCAAATGGCATACCTGTCTTGTCAGATACCGTGGGTCTCGAATTGGTTATAGATCCAAGGCCATACTTGTTCAAGTCATTACATATATATTTTTTTTTTTTTTTTAATTAAAAAAAGTTTTGAACTCACAGCATTTGCACTCAATTTGTTTGTGGTCGCTTGAATTTGTTCTGCATCATTGTGAACGTTTGTGACCGATTCAACAGTATTGTCTTCGGTCCATGGAGCATTGAGTCAATACTGTTTTGCCTTGGCTTTGTGTACTATGGAAAAGTTTAACGAGGCTGTGACAAGTCTGCCAAACTAGTTCATTCAAACGGAGTTCAAATTTGAGTCAAAACCGATGCAAAAAAGAAGTCTCAGTGTGCCACGAGCCTTGCCTTTACCTCTTAGGCGTGACCTCAGTCCATAAACAATCTGCGGGCGCCACAGTAGATTCTGCCAGTCAGATTTTTCCTCAGTCTTGTCCCTACCTAGCCAAATCGCACAGTAGTCTTGTCTCTACCACAACTACTGAGTCGCTGAAAGCTTCATGGCAAAGAAATAGTTTTATGTTCTCTGGAAATGGAGAGAGAATGAACTTATGGAGACAGCAGATTAGAATACCAGGAGAAATCTCGCCCTGGTAGTTCTGGGGTCTGGCGTGCCTCTGCATTCTTTTCTCCCCATAACTTCCCTCTAACTTATATGTAGACCTACTAAAGGTTGTGATCTGCACATATTTATGTCAAAGATACGGTTTCTCTAGTCCTTTGTGGGTTTACTGTCTGAGTTAAAATCTACTAGGTCAAATCGTTAGACGACTTAACCAGACACATACATACGCACTGTACAGTGCCCTGAATGGCAGAAGGACATGATGCAGAGCGAAAATATAATAGGTAGATAGATAAATAGACAGACAGACAGATAGACAGACAGATGGACAGATAGATACCTTGATAGATAGACAGACAGACAGACAGACAGATAAATAGATAGATGGATAGATAGACAGACAGACAGACAGACAGACAGACAGACAGACAGACAGACAGATAGATAGATAGATAGATAGATAGATAGATAGATAGATAGACAGACAGACGAACAGACAGACAGACAGACTGACGGACGGACGGACGGACGGACGGACAGGTAGATAGATTGATAGATAGATAGATAGATAGATAGATAGATAGATAGATAGATAGATAGATAGATAGATAGATAGATAGATAGATAGATAGATAGATAGATAGATAGATAGGCGAACACACAAACAGATTAACAGTCAGACAAAACAGACAGAAAGACTGCCAATTGCAAAAATACACGAATCTGCAAAACACAACATTTCCCTGTGTGATGCCAACCTGCATTTCTTTCCGCTATCTTCTGGGAATCTGAGAAATCCGTCGTGTGTGGCAAGGAAATCATCATCACTGCTCACCAAGTTTTCACTTCACTATAACTATCATTTCATAATGTAGACTAATTCTATAGCACTCTGCGGCAATGCAGCTATCATAATGGGGTATCTTATCTTCTTTAGTATGTGGCAAGAGTCCTGACATCCACTTTAAAACAACGCAGTTTATGCCAAGTACACTAGACAAACGCCCAATTAACCACCTTATCTTATTTTTAAATCGATAATTGAAATACTATTATACAGTATGTTACATTGCATCATTATCTGACAATAATTTCACAATGTTTATCGCACAAGAATTAGATAAGACTGACAAGGTAATTAATAATTTGTTGTCGGAAATCCCATAACATTTCACCTACGAAGTTTGGTCTGATTTTTGCAAATGTTAAAAATAATTTATCCTTAATTCTTTAAGAAACTTTCTCTTAATTTCTTTACATGGGAGTTGGGCTGGAATGAGAGGAAGTGGGGGAAGGGGGCAGGATTGTTCATTGGGCGTTCTCGTGGGGGGGAGGGGGGGGGATTCAATTGTTGTGGCGACAGTTGTCAGGATACTGCTGTCCCGTGTTTAACACATGTCTCAAGAGGTCATAATTCCAAAAAAAAAAAAAAAAATTAAAATTAAAAAGGAAAAGTCATCGACATGGAAGATTTAGATTCTTCTCTTAGACCATAGCTAAAAACCTGATCTCAATCCCATTGTGCCCAGTGTAACATAATTGCAGTACTCAAAACAACCTGGTTCTTATTTTTTTTTTCTTCTAATTTATCAGTGAGGAAGTTTTCGTGATTTGTTTTGATATTTTTGCATTTTATTTGCCTGTTTTAAAATAGGTTTGCCCGTTTCGTAAGCTTTTGGCTAAGGCTTTCCAGGTCTCTAAATCTGCGCGTTAGAGGGTTAAAGCCCCATTCCCCATCCTCAGTGATTCCACCTACCCCACCACCGGCTCAATAATTAATGGAAATCTGGAACAGACAGTGTTAAAATGTGAGTCGCCACTCACGGGGTGAAGAAAGCAAATTCCTTGGGTGCTGAGAAAGAGCGTATATTTACTCGTTCCGTGAGCCTAACGCAAACATGCCTATTATCTTTACTGAGGGTTTCAAAACATAGCTGAGATTAAGACTTCCGTTGACAGTTCTGAGAGCTTTCCGGTATTTTCTGTCTAAGCCAAGGGTAAATCAGTTGTTGTCTGTCTGCTTATGTGATGGCTGATGTAAGGTATGAACTGCATCTATCTGTCTGTCTGCCTGTCTGTCTGTCTGTCTGTCTATCTATCTATCCATCCATCTATTTGTCTATCAATCGATCTGTCTATTAGTCTGTCTGTCTGTCTATCTATCTATCTATCTATCTATCTATCTATCTATCTATCTATCTATCTATCTATCTATCTATCTATCTATCTATCTATCTATCCATCCATCTATCTATCTATCTATCTATCTATCTTAGTATCTATCTATCTATCTATCTATGTATCTATCTATCTATCTATCTATCTATCTATCTATCTATCCATCCATCTATCTATCTATCTATCTATCTATCTATCTATCTTAGTATCTATCTATCTATCTATCTATGTATCTATCTATCTATCTATCTATCTATCTATCTATCTATCTATCTATCTATCTATCTATCTATCTATCTATCTATCTATCTATGTATCTATCCATCCATCTATCTATCTATCTATCTATCTATCTATCTATTTATCTATCTATCTATCTATCTATCTATCTATCTATCTATCTATCTATCTATCTATCTATCCATCCATCTATCTATCTATCTATCTATCTATCTTAGTATCTATCTATCTATGTATCTATGTATCTATCTATCTATCTATCTATCTATGTATCTATCTATCTATCTATCTATCTATCTATCTATCTATCTATCTATCTATCTATCTATCCATCCATCTATCTATCTATCTATCTATCTATCTATCTTAGTATCTATCTATCTATCTTAGCATCTATCTATCTATCTATCTATCTATCTATCTATCTTAGTATCTATCTATCTATCTTAGTATCTATCTATCTATCTTAGTATCTATCTATCTATCTATCTATCTATCTATCTATCTATCTATCTATCTATCTATCTTAGTATCTATCTATCTATCTATCTATCTATCTATCTATCTATCTATCTATCTATCTATCTATCTATCTATCTTAGTATCTATCTATCTATCTTAGTATCTATCTATCTATCTTAGTATCTATCTATCTATCTATCTATCTATCTATCTATCTATCTATCTATCTTAGTATCTATCTATTTATCTTAGTATCTATCTATCTATCTTAGTATCTATCTATCTATCTTAGTATCTATCTATCTATCTATCTATCTATCTATCTATCTATCTATCTTAGTATCTATCTATCTATCTTAGTATCTATCTATCTATCTTAGTATCTATCTATCTATCTTAGTATCTATCTATCTATCTATCTATCTATCTATCTATCTATCTATCTATCTATCTATCTATCTATTTATCTATCTATCTATCTATCTATCTATCTATCTATCTATCTATCTATCTATCTATCTATCCATCCATCCATCTATCTATCTATCTATCTATCTATCTATCTATCTATCTATCTTAGTATCTATCTATCTATCTATCTATCTATCTATCTATCTATCTATCTATCTATCTATCTATCTATCTATCTATCCACGTGCATTAGACCGAAATCTGTCAATTCTCTGTCCCTCCTCTCCTCATTTGTTTCTCTCCTATTCTGTCTTCCTCCCTCATTTCCTCTCTCCCTCACACAAGCACCCACAAAAATTTACACAAATCTCTTCCCTGGCTGATAGCATCTGCACCCCTCTTCCCCATATTAACAGCTCACCAATACTAAAAAACAAAGCACTACATACCCCCGCGTAGAGAGAGAAATCTGTCCGCTTCACGCATATAGTAGGGCGTATGAATACTTCGGGACGCCACTGGTCACAAAGCTCACCGGACATAGTCCCCGGCCGAACTTGACAGGTGCGAAAACAGAGGCAGAAAGGGATGATCGGTAACTTTGTACCTCTCAAAGGAGAAAATGAAAATATCGGAGAAGGTCAAAACCGTATTGAACGTCCCTTTTGACGTGTGAGTGTTTGCTATAACGTTATAGTACGCCTGTCTCAGTTCGGCCAGCAAAGTGACATGTTAGAATGAAACCACGTTATGTGGTAATAATGCTTTAGAAAAAGGACGCGCATATCCGTACAACCCCCTTTTCGCCTGATTAGTCAATCTAACTACCGCCCATTGATACAAACTGACTAGACCCCCCCCCCCCCCCCCCCAGGTCCATCTGACTATTCCATGTGTTGTCATTTTAAATTCGTGAACACCATACCAAGTTTTGTTTCAGCAAACCTTCACCAGTCGCGCTTTTGGTAAATATGTTGTACGGATAGGCACGGTCCATATCCATACAACATGTTGTACGGATATACATTTCCTTAAAAAAAAAGCATACAGAAAAGTTGAGCAAGTAAAATGTTCCATGAACTGATTACAATGTAATAATAATTGCCTTGAAAATCCACTCAGGTTTGGGCTGGGATTTATGTGAAGATTAATTTGGTGTATAATTGGTTTAACTTCTTTCTTTTCTTTTCTTTTCTTTCCTTTCCGTCTTTCTTTCTTATTTCCTCCCTGTCTTTCTTCCTTACTTTCTTCCATTCTTCTTTTTCTTTTATTTCTTTTTTCTTTCTGTCGTTTTTCTTTCTTTCTTTTTTTCTTTCTGTCTGTCTGTGTGTCTTCTTTTTTTCTTCCGTCCTATCTTTCTTTTTCTTTCCTTCCTTCTTTCTTTCTTACTTCTTCTTTTCTTTCTTCCTTACTTTCTTTCTCTTCTCTTTGCTTTCTTTTTTTCTTTCTTTCTTTCTATCTTTCTTACTTCCTAGTTTTCTTCCTTCTGTACTTCCCTTTTCTTTCTTTCCTTCTCTTTTCGTCATTCATAAATAATAAATCAAACAAAAAAATGAGGGAGACTGAAGGAGATATGACTGCATAGCAATTAGAAACTGAATAGAAATGATAGGCAAACAAAATCGGCGCCCTTGAGTGTTAAGCGAGGATGTGTAGGAATAAACTAATTAATGTCCGAAAGAATTGTATTCTTCTCTACAATCCCAGCATTTTGAAAATATTGACTAAATTCTAAGATATCCAGATTGGATCAGTATTCGGAGAGATGATGTCAGTTTTTGCAATGAATCTTGCCTATGCATTAACAGAATTTGAGAAATATTCGAGACGGCCCGAATGATTGAGTGTTGTTGATTTACAATTAAAAAAGAGAGGATCTTCGTGATAATAATGACGCTGTGTTAAAATGAGAAATTAATATGGACTTACTTGTAGCTCACATACCTTGTGGATCAGAGGCGAAACTGATTGATTGATTGACAATATTTTGTCATAATAACTGGAAAGATCTCATGAATATTATCGTTTGATCCAAAGCGCTTATTCTTCTTAGCTCTTTGGTTCTGGTCCTATCTGTGACAAAGTCTCTGTCGGGTAAATAATGACAAAACAGGGTACTCCTCCGTCAAGACAAGATAGCAGGTGTTGCAGGGGGAACGGTCGGTGGCCTTCATGAATTACCTGCCCGAATGAAATATTATGAATATTATGATTCCAAAGAAAGAGAGAGAGAGAGAGAGAGAGTATAGAGCAGTGATAGAACTCATTAATTATTACAATCTGCAGCTGGTTATCTCCTGAAACGATTTGTCATTATATCATGGATTCTGGATACTACCAAAAAAAAAACGACACATTCAATTTACACTGTGAGTCATTCTTTGTATAGAAATGTTTGTAGTTGTAGTGAGGAAGACACAAAATTTGAAACCTACATAATTAATTATTAACAAATGTCTCAGAATATTAAACCAAACAAAAAAACAAACAAACAAAATAAAAAAGGAACAATCTATGGAAAGCCGATGGACATAATGCAGACCAAAAACAAACAGACGGATATAATTATTATTATTGATAGACATCCAGACAGACAGACAGACAGACAGACAGACAGATAGATAGATAGATAGATAGATAGATAGATAGATAGATAGATAGATAGATAGATAGATAGATAGATAGATAGATAGATAGATAGATAGATAGATAGATATTTAGATAGATAGATAGATAGATAGATAGATAGATAGATAGATAGATAGATAGATAGATAGATAGATAGATAGATAGATAGATAGATAGATAGATAGCTAGATAGATAGATAGATAGATAGATAGATAGCATCGTTTTTAACTCGGGAAGAACGAATCTGTGCCTGTCCATTCATGTATGGAATCAGGTAACATTATAGTCCTGTAGCCAGACCACAACAAACACCCCTTGTATCCCAACTCACAGACCTGTAGGCAGAACATTAGCGCGGGCGTGTCTAATGTATCAGGCCGAGGTCCAATAGGTGCTCGAAAGGCGCCGGAGCGTGCCACCCACAGCTGAAGTCCGGTGGTCAAGCGTAAAATGCAATCAAAGTACCTAGCCAAACTATCCAGAAACTCAGTGTCAACATGGAAAGTTAACACCTCACACAAGGCAGAAGAACCTGGACCGTTTCTTGATGTTCTGTAATGTTCAGTAGGCGTCACCACCGGCCCGAAAATGGCCGTTGAGCCCCTATAATGTTAATCTATGGGTGGGGAATAAAAATGCTAACGTTACAGGACGAAGGGTATCAAGACGCAGCTTTACTGTAGAGGCAGATAAAGCCAGGCCCATTTTGATGTAGTGCAGGGTGCAAGAATTGCTATTTGAGCGATATCTAATGATAGGAAAATCACGCTTCTTTTATTCACGGGCATTTCTGAAAGCGTTTCATGGTGTTTCTGTCACAGACATTCCGATCTCTGACTCAGAAAGTCTACGACAGTTGCAGGTTCCTGAAGACCGTCAGTCATGGAAAGCTACCTTTGTTTGGTGAACTATGATCATACAACTGGTAGACGATTGTTAAAGGTCAGGGCCGGGTTTAGATCCTCAGGCTCGGTGGGTTCCTTATACATAGAAATTAAAATACACAGCAGATCACCATATTTTCACATTAGAGTCGGTTCCTGAATGTAATTAGGCCTAGAACTGACAAGTTATCAATAACATAGAAAGGTTAAGTGAGTTAATCTAAAGTAAATAAAAGTATACGTTGTGTAAATACATACCAGCAAAAATCTCCAAGTAGATATTTAGGTAGGGCAGACTACAAAGATCAGGTTGTATGACATTTGGAGCACTACTGCAGATCAAAGAAAGCCGCCATGTGATATTTGGAGCACTAAGTTAGTTCAAAGAAAGCCGGCATGTGACATTTGGAGCATTAGCATTTGGGCTATGATTTTATCGATTAATCCTTAGTCAACGTGTTGGCTATCGATTACTCTACGAATATTTTGCAATAACTTGCGGTGGGTACCACAGGGATAGAGGCTTTCTTTATAGGCCTAATACACTCTCCGTCAGTCAATTCCAGATGAATGGCGACTAGTTAACGTTGGCAAAGTGTTTGTTGAAGCGTTTTAAAACTTACAAAACTATTTTCAAATTATTTGGATATCAGGCTATATTAGAATCCAAATATAGATTATTGTAAGCATAACTGAACAAAGAAACATGTTAAATAGTCCATATTTATTCAACGATCGGTTTTAATTTATATTTCACATTTTTTGCGTTATATATTATTAAAATCTTAAAGCCGTGGGCGTTTTGAGTAAATGTTGTTTTTTTTTAATAAACATTTTCCCTCTGCGTTTATACAGGCTTGGGACTGTCTCGTGAACACGGGCGCATTATAAATGTTTATTTCATTGTTTGTTTTTTTTCTTTTTTGGGTTTATTTTCTTTTTAATGCATGTAAGTGGTTGAACAAAATAGATAATCTACACGAGACTTCACACTGTTGTCGAAGGCCTAAGGGAAGATAAGCTCCGTGGGACCCAACGAAAACACTAGAACAGTTTTGTGGAGGGAATTTGGACACAGAGATCAGAATCGCCAGAAACGCCACAAACAGTGACCATGGACAAGGACAACAACAGCAACAATAATAATGATGATAAAATGACATACCTGTAATGATAATAGTATCTGTAATAATAATAATGATAATAAAACAACAACAACATCATCGTCATCATTTATAGACCAGTCTTTTTTCACCTAATTCATGATGATGATGATGATGATGAGCAGAATAAAAATTTTGAGTGTAAAAGATAGAAATTTTTTTTCAGTCGATTTGTGACTTGATGTTGATATGAGTCTGTGAAAATGTAATCGAATACCAGCCGCGGTAAAGGTGCGCCAAATGTCATACTGAAATTTTATTAAGTTTTGGTAGTGCTCCAGATGTCATAATGCAATTTGTCCTAGATTTAGGCAGTGCTCCAATTGTCATGTTTTAAAAATATTGGTGCTCCAAACGTCATGCTACCAAAGATCATAGCTATGCTGCTATATAATAAATATACTCTTTGCTTTCCATTGATAGCAACGGTTGAATCAACAATTTACACAACAAATTTAAACTCAATATTGTATTTTTATGAAGAGGGGCTCCTCTCTGGCAGGGAGCAATTGCCCAGTTTGCCCCCCCCCCCCCAAACCACCAAAAATCCAGGGATGGTAAAGGTGGCTATCTTATTGATTGTATTATTACCAGCCTTCATCTCAAGCCTGCTTAATGTTATCATTGTTGTGTTTGAAGGCCATTTGGATTTGGCTGTTTTGTCAGAATATTATATTAAATAAATATATTAAAAAAGAAAACCTGTGGGCCCCAGCAAAGCTTGAATCAAAATCAAAATGTGACAAACGGAAAAAGTTGCATATTGTAAAGCAATCCACGATGAAATTCAGTGACGAAGGTCCATTGGCCGAAAACTTGTTTGGTCTTTCCTTTTCCTTCCCATTTTATTATACCGTTTCTGTGTTTTTTCTTACACGAGATTTTGCAACATACAACTTTTCCTTTTTTGCCACATTCTGACTTGGCTATTTTGTATGCACGAGTTTTTGTTTTGTTTTGCTGTGTACCACAGACAGCTGAGTAAGGGAGGGGAGGAAAATAAACAACAACAACAGAAGAAAAAAAAAAAGTCAGCGGATTTTTTTTCTTCTAAGCTGAGGAAATCGGCGTCTGGTGGGGAAAACATTGTGTTAACATTTTTGGGGGGTTATTTGCCAAAGGTTCTGCTAATGCGGTGGGAGTAACAACTAAGGCAAATATTCCCTGAAACTGCCTTAATTACGACCTCCGTAATATGTTTATACTGTGAACAGAAAGGCCATTTTCACAGTGGAGAGCCGTAAATAGCAAAATAATTAACCCTCAATGCATCAAAGCAAATGAGCAATCAAGCCCTTACACGAACTCTCCTCTGGCAAAAGGGCGTGCGTGTGGGCTTATCTCCGAAGAATCAAGCCGTTTAACCCTCTAGGGCCACTGTGGGGATTAGTTACGGTGTATGTGTTGCAAAGGCGCAAATAATCGCTTTTCTCCTTGTCATGAGACACGCATTGTTTCAGAAAAATGCACGAACGAGTACTTTTCATGTCGACAACTTCAGAATTTTACCCACTGTTAATGAGGACTACATTGTTTATCTTTTCCGAAATTTTCTGTCGCTGTCTTTTCATTAGTTGTCTGTGCAATAGAAAATTCCATCCTGGCAGTTTTTTTGTTGTTTTTTTTCACAAATTTGGCCGACATTTCTCTTCATATCAGGCATGTTTTAACGTAATGACGTCCTTAGCTCACTTGAATTATTACTGGCTCCTGACACCTAAATCGCCGTTAAAACCTGTCCATAAATCGTAATTCTTTTTGCCTTTGCAGACACTTAATCAAATGATATATGTGACACTTTTTATGTCATTTTATGCCCATGTCTGTCCGTTTTTTTGTTCTTTTTTAACCTTTCAGCCTGTGTTCTTGTCATATGTCTCTTGTGAGCTATTGTTCGCATATTCATGTGTCAGTCCATACAAACTTAAGTTTAATGATTATTTTGTTCGTTGCCAGAATAGAAAATAGTTACAATTATCAGTACATTAATTTTAAGCAATATTAAATAGAAATGTTCTAATGTGACACACTTCAGGTGAACATTACTTAAAGTTGAATAAAAATTTTGCCACATTTTGAAGGTATTTAATTCATTTATAAGTCTTTCTTTGTACCTTGACCTTGTCCATTTTAGGCTAGGGCGACAACAAGCGACTTCCTGTCGAGTTGCAATCGTGTCATCGTTTCAAATTCATGTCTACGCTGCAGTGTGCTCGTGTCTCCATTTGTACACATCATCACTCATACTCGACTCCGACGCAACTCTACAAACTCATATGCGCTTAGCCTCAATTAATAAATCTGTCCTGTCCTCCTGGACCCCAAGCATGTCTGTCTATTTGGCCTTTCGTCTGTCTATTGCTTGTGTGTTTTTTCACTTTGTTTCATCGCCTCACGTTATTTTATTTCTGTATTGCTCTCTGTCTCTCTTACAACCAGCAACTGCTGTCTAACCAGAAATTCCCTTTGTGTGCTTTATATGCCGTTGTTGGTTTCTCCAGCTTGTCTGTCTGTCATCCTCCATGGCTTTCTTCCTTTCTTTCTGCACGCAGTTCCACCTCTGCCATTTATCAAATAAGTAATTAAGTTTCTGAAGTGTTCCTGTGACATCGGCGTGTCTTCAAGTCTCAAGTCTATCTTTCTCTCTGGGTGGAATGGTGCAAGCCGTCATTTCTCAATTTCATTTCTCATGTAGTATATTAATTTGTCTCACCATTACTGTCTCCTTCAGTCAATCTTCAAGCTTGACTCTCTTTCTCATCAGGTAATACACACATACTATTTAAGCTTGCAATACCAGCAGCACCTTCAATTCAGCCCGGTCACATCTACAGCCAAACAATGGAATGCTGCCATTATTTTTTTTTTCTTCATAAACTGTTCTGAGACCCATCAGAAAAATCTTCCAACCCCAACAGACACCTTTTTCTTTTGGTCCCTGATGTTTCGCACTGTTGACATTCATTTGTTGCAAAAATCATCACCCGCGCGAATTGCAGTGCCACAACAGTTGTTGTGCAACAAATGAGCTTCGCAAGGTAACGGGCATTCTGAGGTTAATTTGTGTGCACGCGTGCAAGCGCTCGAGTACGTTCACATTATTATGTAGGCTGTAATTTATTACTCACTGAATAAAAGATTAATTCTTTCAGCGGGTTTGATTTTTAACTGTGAGGACGTTGAGGAAAGAGATGAGTGACAAAATCTGACGGGGGTGAAGATTAAAGGCTAAAGAGTTATAGATTGTTATCAAGAAAACAATGAAACGTGGAAAGATAAGTAGATCTAATACTTTGAGAGAAGAAAATACACTCACAGGGAGAGAGTGATATTATCAGTCACATCCGGGGCCCTAGCGCACTGACTCAAGTTTTGATGTTTTTTCTTGTAATATTGTACATGTTTTGTATCAGAAAGACGCTGAATATCTGCCCTAATACATGCACATTGCCCGTCTCTCTAACTACGAACGAACCGCCTAGTGACACTGAGATGTACAAAACCCATTCTGCATGGACTCCTGCTGTGCCTTGTTATTTCTTCAGTGAAAACGACATCGCCAGGGAACAAATAACTACATGCACTTGGACATTTAGGACAACACCGGCCGTAGCAGCAGGTGTCCAGTGTAGCTATGTGTGACGGCGGCAATGTTGCAGGTACATGATCCCTACGTGTTACAGGCGACAGTAGCAAAACACTTTCAGCTCAAGACACTTGGCTCAATGAGAACCACAAGACAGTCAAAGTGAAATGGTGCAAGCTGTTTAAGCTTGGATTGAATATACGATTTACTGTCTTGGTAAAAATCTGTCTTTTGCTAACGTATTGCTCTGTTTCATTTTTCATAGAAGAACATTGTTCATCAAGGCGAAATATTTATCTCCCGACGTCAGTTGACCATTATTGAGAGCACAGATTGGTATACTTGTTTGGCCTTACCTTTGTTTGTTTGTGTGACAGTATATTGGCCTTGACCTCAAGAAGAACATTTTTTCGCGTATGTCTGACCTTGGCCAACATGTTTCAGCAATGATGATAATGCTTATTCCGTTGCAAATATGTGAAACCACTGGATATATGATTTATCCATCTGGGTTTTGTCACTTACTGTATAGGCAGTATAGATAGCCTGAGATAGTAACCGAGTCGTAGACTTGAATGTAAATTAAACCAATAATCAACACAATGCAACATGTTGACGACAACTGTTTTGGAATTGGTAGAGATTAAACCCAGCCAAAAAGTTGATTCTGAAGTCTGAAAGGGGAAAAAAACTTCTGACTTTTATTCACGTATCTGTTATTTTGTCCTTGGTTGCATAAAATAAAAAGAATGAATTAAGCAGAGCTATCCTTCACAGCGTTTTATCCTCGAGACACAGACCAACATTGGTAAGCTGAAAACAATAATCTAGCCCACAGTCATATTTTATTTATATAATATGTGTAAATTTAGTGTACATACAGTGGAAAGTACATTACTGTAAAATAATTATCTCACTGTGACTAGTTTAATTCTCGACGTTTTTCACAACTTCAAATCACCACCACATACACTATTAATAATGCAACTCAACTAGGAGAACATTCGCCAGTACTGTTGTCACTAAAAACTAAAGCAAGGTCACGCTTCATCATGATATTCTATACATTGGTCCTTTGTAGGATTCCACAGATTAGAGCTGCCAATCCCAAATTCAATCATTGTTGTCACAATCTTAAAACCCCGAAAACCAAACTGCTCCTCCGTTCGTCAGACAGACATGTCACAAATCATAATATTAACAGAAATAATCAGTAGCAATATTCCAAACACTCAGTCTTGGGCAGAATATTTTCATGAAAATAAGCCCCGGCTGTTCCGCTCATAACTCAAACATTTGCTCCACTACCGGGGCTATTTGCCGGGTGTCCACATGGTTTTGTATCGAGTAAACGATCTTTGTTTCGCCAAACTCGGAAGGCCAGGCTTTGTCAGCTATTATGGACACATTTAGAGTTCACTGTTTCTGTTCTGGGCTCGGCGAGAAACTGGTGTTTGTTCTTTCCTAGACTCGAATAAACAATTTATTCAGTAAAGTCTGGTATGGACTTGGCGCCCCTCAGTTCATGTCAGTACAAGTTTTATTCATAATATTTTCTATTATGTCTATAAGTACGTTAGTTTCATTTTCTGAAATGGTATCATTCAAAAATTCTAAGTATTTCAAGCGAGGAGTTTAATCCGCAACGTCCAGAGTTCACCCGTTTCACATGGAGCTGCTGTAATATCCATGATCCTGTCATCTGAACCTTAGACGTGCACTAGCCGTTTTTGATCGGCCAACGATTGGATGGTGGCGCCACGACACTGAGTTTCAATGACATCAGATAGTATGTATTTGTAGAGAGATCTCACTTCCGCAAAATTGCGAAACTAGGTCGCTGCGGTGAACAAGAACTGAAAGCGACCGCCTCCACCAAAGATAGTGTGCATATCTGTTTTTTTGTGGTTTGTTCATATTTTGGTGCTGATTGAAACTATTTAGAGCCGTTTGTAAGCTCTTACGTCCCGCGGAAATGCACAAACGGGTTTTATTTACCGCAGCGACCTACTTTCCGCTCCATACTAACAGTGGTTTTGCGGAGCCTCCCGTGTCTCGCAGTGCAAATCGACAAATGGTGAAACCTCTCTATACATACATACTCTCTGAAGACATCCAACTAGTTGGCTGGTGTGCATGGTCACATTTAAATTTCGATGTTGTGGAATCACCATCCAACCTAACTGGCTGCTCAAAATTGACTAATGCGCGACCAGGCTTACACGTAAAGAAAAAAAGAGGTTTAGTGTTCAGAATCGCACGAATTGTAGTGTCTTTGAAAAGAAAAACACAGCCTTGAGAATCAGCTCCTCGGCACATTAAGAAAACAAAACCAAACAACGCTGATTATTACGGCTGTCATTGTTCTGGCGATGTCACCAGTCCAGAATGTTGATACTGGTAGTTTTAACACCTGCAGGTTGGTGCAAACTGAATCCTGGCAAAGTTATCTTAATGTCTTACGAATGTTGTGTTTATTTGCTTTTCATAATTTACCCCGCATTCAAAAAGCCATAAAGAAAGGCCCATAGTGCACCGAGTCAAGTCTGTTTTGCCTCAGGTCTGTGGACGGTCCTCACACTCTGGTGAGATTGAAACAAGACTGTCTCGTTAGTTGATTTAAAGGAGTTTACCAAACAGACGTAAAACAGGCTTGACTCGAGTTTGAGTTTGAAGAAAGAATGTCGACACAATAACGGTCACACTGCGCTAGGAAAAAGCAAGAAGGTAGACGGAACATTAACAGAACGATACCACCGAAGTAACCCCTACTACAAGCGCCCACCAACCACCCACAGACTTGACTGGGTGAGCAACTACAGCACGCTGCCAAAGAGTTTTTCTTTAGCCTTGTTCACATCCACCATGTCACCAGCCTAGTATGTTCATCACCAAGAACACCAAGATAACAGCGTCCCTAAAGTTTAATAACAAATGCCTACCGCCGTAGATGACAAGATTATTATCCTCATTGTAAATTAAATGAAACTGGTTTCATGTTGTAAAGATGTCTATCATACACGACATCACTGTTGAGAAGATGAACATGACTCCATTATTTCAAATCATGGCCGTATCAGAAGCTCCTTCGCGTGGAACAAGCTATGAAAACTCATAGATCTATGTCGAGGGGCTACAGAGTACATGATAGGACTACCTGGAGTTTCAATCATTGTAGCAATTTTCACGAGTTTTAATTTAGTCAGTTAGTTAGTTAGTTTGTTAGTTAGTTAGTTAGTCAGTTAGTTAGTTAGTTAGTTAGTTAGTTAGTTAGTTAGTTAGTTAATTAGTTAGTTAGTTAATTAGTTAGTTAGTTAGTTAGTTAGTTAGTTGGTTGATTGGTTGGTTAGTTATATGGTTTATCACAGCCATTGAGGCGTTTGTAATTTGGACGCCACTAGTACCACCACACTCAACCCATCTCTCATTTGCCACGTCATACCATCATTGCATTATCGGTTTGGTTTCTTTCCTACGCCCCTGTCAGCAAAGGTGTTAAAGAGAACGTCTCGAGATACAACCAACCTATGTTCTAACACTAGAACTCCATGGGGCCATCCGAGTACTTTTTACAATGATTCTTTGTCGAAATTTGCATTCCCATCTGTAATGATATCAAATTTGGTCCCTGCCGTACGCCAAAGCTTCCTGAAGATACCTTTAAAATAGCTGTTGACACCCTCTGTTGGATGAATGTCTTCTTTGAGAGGACGATTTTTCAGCCACAAGTGGGTAATATATTTTTCAAAAGGAAGCTTTTTTTAGCGGGTAACAATGCAAAGAGGGGTGAAACTGGCTGCTAAAGGAAACTGAGAGAATAGTTCCACTTGGATGACAACTTTGTTTGGCAAGCTGTTTGGTATCGTTCGTGTTCCATCTGGAGCGATACAGAGGTTCTCTGGATTAAGGATAAGTGCCAGTTAAAGGAGATTGAATTCTCCACCCTCTGATATCTCAGAGCGACTTGGGAGGATGAAAAACGACCAAAACCTAATATTTCCTATCACTGGAAACACTGCCCTTGGATGAAAAAACACCGTAAATACCAAAACTAGCACTTTACAGGAGACACAAAACTATTTCGCTCTAATTTTTGTTCAATTTCCACTTTGTGATATTCGAAAGAAACAATTACTCGTACAAAATTTTAACCCAATCCGAAAGGAAAGCACATTTCATTCTATAAAATGACGATAAAAAGTGAATTTAATCTAGTTTGATATAATTTAGGCGATCTTTTTCGGTAACACGGCGGAACGGATGCATCGGTGTGTGAAGACAGAGAATGTGGGTATCTTAGTTTCACTTTGAGAAGTAAAAGAGGAGACGTGAAGGAGGATCTGATTTCATTTTCAAGCCTTTCTTGGCAAGTATAATAACTAATTATCCAATACAGCCCACCCCCTCTTTCACCTATCCGATCCCTCTCACTCACATCTCTTTCATTAAAAAAAAAAATTGTTTATTATAACCGGCAACAATTACGTGCCTTCACGTCTATTATGGAGTCTTCAACCTTCATTTACGAGGATTAAAACACAGTGAAAGAGGCGAAATCTCTGTTCGGTTATTTGCACCCGCCTTTGTTTGGGGGTTCGCTATAGAATTTTATGGTGCTGCTGTATCAAATTGGGTTTCCTCTTTTGGAGAAAGTTAGTAGGAGGGAATCTTTTTATTTTGGCATTCTGCATCTTGGGCACTTATGATTGCTGATATAATCTCTTTAAATAGATATTATTCCAGATACAACAGAGACGGTTTTCAAAACATTTTCGATGAAATCTTCTTCCACTCGTCAGCGTCAATGCGGCCTTTTGCATATTGTGAATTAATTTTCCTTGACATTGCGTTTCTATTCCAGTGAAAATGATGTACAGGCCAGTAGTCAGCGAAGAGTTATCGTTTATACAGCTCTATTCTTTATGGCTGTTTAAAGCGGTGAAGTGTTGAAACATCTGCCAGTTTGTTTATTGAAGAGACTAGGTCAAACATGTGATACTATCGTTACCATAATACTGTGAATAGTGGGAAATCTTCGTGTAAATATTTTGTTAGTGACTATAGATCTACTGCTAATAACACGAGGCGCTGCCAGTCTGGCTCCACGTTCATTCTCTCGGATGTCGTAAAACTTTTGCCGAGATTTTGCGACTCTTTTTGCTGTTTTCCTCAGAAACCAGTGTTGTATAGTTGATGATTATTAATTTGTGTTTCTGAAATTTAATGACTGGCACTTTATTCCACTGGTCAAGCTGTTCTTTGGATTTCAGTCACAATCTCGAAATTCAAAGATCAGTAACAGCATTGAAGAGGCTAGTTGGAGAGGAATAATTGTCTTCGCTCATGGCCTATTGTCACCCGATTTGCCGTTGTTGTTAACTTTCTTATTATTTATTGCGTTATTGTTTTTGTCGTTGTATGTGTTTTGATATAATACTCCAAATTAGTGTATGCCCCATGCAGCAATAAGTAGAGCAGCAAAAATTCAGTGCCTGCCAAAACGCTTGGCTCCTTGATGACAGTTACATACTCTTAATGTCACGGCGCCCCCAGTCTGTGCCAAATTTAATGGCCGTTCATGCCAATAGTTTTCAAAGATTTCAATGTCCATGACCACATTAAGCTAAGTACCACCAAGTCTCTTGTGCTGGACAAGCTATGACAGTCCAGTAAGTTTACATTCATTAACTCATAACCAAAACCACCAGGAGCGAAAAGAGCCAGCATGTAAAGGCACACTCTTATACATAATAAACCCAGTTTGCAGTATTTTCTAATACGTACATTAAATTTTCTTTATTAGGTGGAGTATAATTGACATAATTTATATGCCTGTACACTCCAAAGTGTCTCATTTCGCGGTATTTCAAAGTCTTTGTCACATACTACATAATTTATCTTGTGGGAACTCTCTGATTGTGTGAGAATTTCTTCCTAGTTGCATAATTAAGGGGTTTTCGTAATTATTTGGTTAATTTAGTGAACATTGTAAAAAAAATTGCTAAAAATAGCTTTCTGGTTTGGAGTTCTTGCGGGAGCTGCAGCAGCATAATAAATTTCTGTGTATCACTGGCAGAGATATCTTACACTAGTGTAGACTAGATAGCTCTGCACGGGTGATACATGGGGCCAAATGCCTAGATATACACATCTACTCCAGCTGTGATGAAATGAAATTCTGCTGGGAGAAATTCATGGTCTGAGTTTCCTAATAAATTTTACAAAGTTGTGAATACGCCAGTATGCCATTAACTCATCATTTTGACATCACTGTGCAAGATCCCAGCTGAAACACAAATGGACAGCCGGCCAAATAACCACAAAATCATAACTACAATCTATCGGAATTCATCCAACAGAATTTATTCAATATTATAAAAACAAAAGCAGTCTTCATCCTCTGCAAGATATAACACTAGGACGATTTATATTTTGCAAGAAAACCTTAAATCACTCCTTCCGATGTATCTCACGGTGTAACTTAATAACATGTAAATATGTTCAGTTGGGCATATCGAATGGGCAATTCAGTCCTTTCCAATAGCAAAATGATGATTTGAAATATAGTTTGTTCTGAAGTATTCAAAAACTTAAATTTGGCCCCCAAATAAAAATGTTCGACTTTCTTCTCGCGGCCCATCTCTCTCTTGAACGCGTGTTTATACTGTTGTTGTTGGAGCAAAAGCAATATGCTTAAGAGCGATCAAACTGCGTTTTTTTTTATAGTGTTTTCATTTGGTGACCGAAACAATGGTAATATTTTTCTGACAGTACCCTTTTTTGTTACAAGATAGTGGAGATGGGAGAAGATCCATTCCGAACAGCCTACGATCCTGACACTTCAATCTCAAAAGTGGTAGAACATTCTATTTGAAGTGTCCACCCCCCTTCACGATTCTAACACGAGGTGTTCATTTTTCTCACCTTCCCACAAGCCCCAGCCACTTGTCGTGTATCAGTCTAATTTCTCCCTGCGATATCTTCCATTACCACGGCATCAAAACTGTCCATTGTTCAGCCACAAGTGTCTTCAAGTGCAATACTCGGACGCCTGGGATGTCGTACCCTCGTGTACAAAGCTTCACGTGCTGTTGGTTTACACCTGCTGTTTGTAGGCAAAGAGCTTGGAAGAATAACGAAGCTGTCCCAGATTGTAACATTGTTTAGTCGTGAGACAGAAGGCTCACTGTTCTGTGATTTAAGTTTCTTTGTAAGTGTAAGTAATGCTCTAGTACCTCAGATAACCGGGAACTTTGCACAAAAAATATGCTCCTGAGTTTGCTATAAATGTTAAAAAAGACACTTTGGTCTACTGAAAAGTTGATTCTCTATCGGTCTTTGTGGCGTTTTTTTTTTTTTTAGCCACCCAGTTACTTTTTCCCTAAAATTTAATAATGTTGATTAAATTCGCTTTGAGGAAATATTCTGAAGGTTGCCGTTTCAGATTTTAATTTTACTAAAATACAATTCCGATCTTTTTCTCATGCCGTTAATCTGTGTTATTTAGCATGAAACTTTGGAAACGGTGTCTTGAGATATCGGATTGCTAAGGCTTAAAATGTCCACGTCTTTTCATTTTTAATTTTTTTTTGACATGAGTTTGTGAGGACAAATAAATCATTCATTTATACGCTGGTAAATTAAAATTTCAGGATCTGCTGACACATGTACTTTTTCCTGTTGGTGTTGTTTTGCATATTGTTAATTGTAGGATGTGTTAGAGGCTGGGGGTAGGTTTAGGAATAGGATTGACCCCCGGACAGCCATCGGAAACCTATAGGCAGCAAATATTTCCTCACAAAAAATGTTTAATTATCAATTAATGAGGAGGTGGAAGAAGAAGAGGAACAAAGAATATAATGTGAAATTCGAGTGCTTTGTCCTAGGCATCAAGCAGAGGAAAGGTCGAGCGATCTGTCTTAGCTTGGCAGGTCACAGTACACCCGCCTTGTGTCTCTACATTCCTCACGGACGTCTTAAAATCGTGATTTCCCCTATAACAGTATCAAGTTATCAATACTATAGTACTCGCGGGCTGGCTGCTCCTAAACTGATCACGTGAACAGTATTTTATTCACCATTACGAAAATTAACAACCAATAATAAGACACTAAATTTGACTATGTCGTAATTTCTTCATCAACTTTTACTGACTGAGATAAGATTTTGTGAATTTTTAATCCTATTATTTTCTTCTGATAATAAACAAGTACGGTGGCTCAACGATATCAGTTTTCCTTCTCTTCATTCAATATCAGGTCAAATCGGAAAGAAAATGTGGTTTTATTTCACACTGTGAATAAGAACACACTGTGCCTTGCCAATCTGACCCCACTTTCATTCTCTTAGATGTCGTAAACCTTTCATCGAGTTTTTGCGACACAATTTGCCAGCTTTCTCAGAAACCTGGGGTCGTCAGGTCTGATGCACAAGATAAAACATAAACATTTTGAGAGAGAAATCTGAACCAGTCATAAAAGTAGAAATAAAAAAACTTACGCGTTTCCCTTTTTAAACGCATAAAGTAGGGTGGGGTAAATGATACGCATGTGCGAACACTTAACATTTGAAATTCGTGAGAGGCTATTGAAAACAAGTCTTTGTAGGGCCAAGAATAGACGCGTTGTCGTAAAGTTCGGGCCCTCAATTACAGTGCAAAAGAGGTTTACAGTGCGAAAGGCGAGAGAGTCAGAAGAGTTGTCTGGCCTTGGAAGGAAACCTTCAGCGCTGAGTGAAAAGTTAATTAGACACTCAACATTACGAAAAGGGAAAAAAAAACAAAGAAAGATCATGGTGCCTTTAACAAAGTTTTGCAATTTCCCTCCGTTAATGCACTCTTTCTATCCTTATTTCCAGTTTATGAATGCTTTCGTTTTACTGCTTGAAACCGCTTCAGTACCCCCCTACCGTGCACCATTACTAAGCCCAGCCCTCTTAAGACCCTCTCATTAACTATCGAGCAATGGCTTTAGACTTCAGAGGAAGGGTAACTCAGATTTGAACTCTCCACCCTTCCAGCCCTCGACTTCACGGATTTCCACTTAATTATTCGTCTTTCCTTCTCGACATCATTCCAACGATTTAACTGAAACTAAACAAGAAAGAGGCTCGTCCTTTTATGTCCTAAACTTCACACGTGTCATAAAAAAGAAACGTTCTTCGTTTTCGAGGTCACCACGAATCTGTTCCACGCACGAAGAGGTCTCCGTCACTATCTGGGTGTTAAAAACGTCACTTCAAGGGGTCTTTTCTTGTGACAGTATAACTTGTTAAATCAAAAGTGCCGACCTCATTATGACAACGTGAATGATGCGGGAAGCGCCTACTTCACACCAACTGGTCAGCTCCAACAATGTTTCACAAAGAAGCGACATCGTGTAGCTGAAGCTTGGAACTGTCGTGAGAGGTGCGATTTTTCACTACGTTCAAGTGATTCTGTCAAAAAAAAATTGTGCCTTTGGGAACGTCAGATGTTCTCTAAAGTGACATTTCCCTCTTTGTAACACCATTTCTTTTTCAAAGAACAGGCCTGTTACTGATGTTCGGGAACGGAAAAAAATAGGAAAAAAAATGAATGAGCTGGAATTAAATACTTGAAGCTACATGTTTGAAAGAACATTACCAGCAGATTTTAGCGACCTCCAAGGTAGACAAATTATCTGCTTGTAAAACGTCTCTCTCAGTTTCTCAACAGCATCACCCTCAATATCTTTAAAAATATAGTCAATATACTCCGATTATTGCTAAGCAAATCTCTAATTCACATCATCTCTTATTCTACTGCTGTCTTTCACTTCGGCAGCTACAAATCTCGGCCCAAAATAAATTCTACCTCGGCGAAGTAAATGAGAAGAATGAAACTGAAATAAACAATACGATTAAGTACCAGACCGTCACCATCTCCTGTTACATTTCGATGAGATGGAGCCAAAAATTTATTCTTAAAATTGTAAGGTTGTTATAGCATGCGGATCTCAGAGATGTTCTACAGCTTTCAAAAATTTAATAATCTTGAAAATGGTAGTTAAATAAAAATAAAAAAACTAATCGTAGAAAGGGGGGGTTGGGGTAGAGAAAGAGAAGAAAAACTAATGGGCACGAACGAAAACAAAGAACAAGAATTATAGCACAAAATGAGACAGGAAAAATATACAGGGACAAATGTGGCATGATTTTGGCAATTCTTCCGGGTTGTCTTAATCACTTCTCAAAGCTTGAGGCAATCATTTATTCACTGAGGAGATTGCTGTATTTCTTTGATTTTCTACTGCTTTTACTGTGTACAGAGGTGAATTACCCATTTTACATGTGTGTGAATTTTTGTGCAATAGAAGATGCGTGAATCGACCACAAATCTTTTATGACGCACGAACGTGCTAGCTAAAGGTTTTTAATTACGCATCAAAGTGTTTACCTGGACAGGTGACCCAGTTTTTGTTCAGCTATCCATGTATCAAAATGTATTTGTATACAACTTAATTGGTGTGTACCTTGTCTTACTCCTGGGGGACACTTGTTTGGTATTAGGTAATTGAAAGAAGGACACGGAACAGCCCGTAGAATGTGTCAGAAGGTGTTCCTTTTTTTAGAAAAAAAAAAAATTAAAACTCATTGTTCAGGATTCTTTCTTCCATTGGGCACTGATGCTCACAATTTGCATGAAATATTATGTCGGAATAGCTTCTCAAATGTCGAGAGTTGGCAACCAGAATATTTTATGTCCAAAAATGATCAAATTGAGAAAAACAAATTTAAAATTTGTAACGTTAAAGAAATTCAAATAATTGCAATAACTTCAACAAGGTCACTAATAGTTTTATTGCGTTATGAAATAACGTCACACACCTTGTGTCTAAGATGTATTTACAGGCATTTAAGAGCAACGAATAAATTTGGATATCGCACGTTCTGTTTGATAACCCTCGATATGTTTTCTCACTCAGGATTATAAAATTAATGGCATCGTTTCTTTTTACTATACAAAAATAAAATGCAAGGACATACTCCAGACTGAACAGTTTCTGATTGTCTATTTCTTTGTTAAGTTGACCATGTAGACAAAATTAATCTCCTTTGAAACGTTTTTACTTTTCTACACTAGAAATGTTTACACCATGACCCGACAATGAACGAATTTCATCACTGTGTTATGTCCAAAATGGTGTGGGTTATTGTCCTAACTGTAAAAATTAAGATTATAGGTAGTGCCCGGATGAAGGTCTTAATCGAGCAGCTTAAGACATGGGTTGCGCCGGAACCCACTTCAATTTTAGGGGCAGTTTTTGTTAACAAAACTCGGGCTTGATCTGTTTCTTGTCATTGATGTTACTGTTAACGTTACTCTTACATTCAGTCTGCAAAAAGTTCATCAAGTTTTTGTTTTGTTTGTTTTTATGTCCTTGTCCTAGACAAGGTTCAGTGTTTTTCGAGGTGGGCTGCACGTATCGGTGGGGCTTAGCAATATTTTGATGGGGCGTGGGACTTCAGAATGGGGCGTGGGACTTCAGAGTGGGGCGTGGGACTTCAGAATGGGGAATGGGACTTCAGAGTGGGGCGTGGGATTTCAGAATGGGGCGTAGAGATTTTTCATGGAAATCTTAATCTGTATTGGGGAATGGGACTTCAGAGTGGGGCGTGGGATTTCAGAATGGGGCGTAGAGATTTTTCATGGAAAACTTAACTGTATTGATAAACTGTTATTTGTTTCTGTCGTGTTGGTGGTTTCCCTGTTTATGTAAAAAAAAATATTTTGCATCTTTTTGTATAAACTAGGTAGAAATGCCAAGAGTAGAGACCCTACGAAAACAAAAGACCTAAGCACATTTGTGTACCTACTGTATGCTAATTTTGTCCGATCATGGTGGTGGAGGGCACGGTTGTTGTTTTGTGTGTGTGGGTTTGGGGGGGGGGGGGAGGGGGGCGTTGAAGGACGTGGGACAAAAAAGGCCGAGAAACACTGAGCTTAATAAACACTTTTTTTTTAAAAATCGGTTCCACTGAATTTAGATTTCCAAAAGGAAATGAATGCATGAAACGAATGCAGAGAATTCTGACTCAGGCCTGAATGATATCTAACGATAAATAAACATAATGGTTCCCAAGCAACCGTCTCTACGTGATTAGCAAAATCGCTGCCATGAAACAATAGCAGGCAAGCTGCGCCATTTACAATGATTATCTAACCATCAGTCCAAACTTTCTCCTGGCGTAATTGTCTCCCCTTGGCTCAAACACAATCATTACCTCCCCTTGATTTTTCTCCCTTCAGAAAGTCAAAACACATGTGCCCCCGTCGTTGCGTTTAACATCCTAATCATATCATAATACTGACAGTGAAAACGCATCATTTATGCTATCATGTATTCCTTGATTATGAATTTAATGTGCTATTTGTTTGTAGACAGTTTTGAATCTATTAGGTTTATACTTAATGACGCTGTGACATGCACGGTAGATTTGGTACCTTGTAACCTTTTAAACAATAACGCTATTCGACAAGGTGCGATGGCCTAGAGCAGCGGGCGTCCTGTACGCTAATCTCAACCAACGCCGCTATTATGGTGGTCCTAACCTAGTTGGGGAGTTACTTTACTTTTGGATACCATGCTTTGGAAGTAAGCCCTGAGCCTCATAAAACTGCATATGTGACGTGCTGAAGTCAAGTGTCAGGGTGAACAGGAAAGAATTATTTCTGTAATTACCAATCCCGGGGGGTAGAGGGTCGGGTTAGGAGGATATTATGAGAGATAGATTGGAGAAAGGTTGCAGAACAAACATGGGAACACGCAATAATGAGGAAGACAGCGTTGCAGAGGGCCAAAAGAGATGTTTAGCCACAAGAAAAGAAGAAATGATTGCAGATGGAATGAAAGAATAATTCTGTCAGAAAGGAATAAAGAGAGATCACACAAGACTGCGTGCATTGAGGTTGTCTCTGAAACAAAGAGATAAGTATCAGACAATGAGAGACAATGAGGGTGCCAGACTGAATCGAAACTGCAAATTTCTAGACTTTTTTTTGCTTATTCGTTTTCTTCCAATTCTTCAGCCTGAACGCAGCCAAAGATCATAAACAACAAGATAGGACAGCTGACACAAAAATGCGTAAATCGCTAATTACAACACCACCTATGAAACTGCGAGTGGTGCAGTAGAAAATAACGTCTTGAAATGTGATCAAGGCTGATCTTGCGTGAGAGGCAAATATTTCAGCAATACCTTGTAGATATTAAGTAGATTGATAGTGGTCAGTTATTTTGCTTGAGATTTGACAATGCTGACTGTAAAAGACTCGTGTTCATATCGGCTTTCGTTTTACGCTCATTAAGATAATTACCTTCACGTATATCATGTTTTCCAATATAATTTACTAGTGTTCCTGTCAGACTCTCAAGATACTGTTTAAGATGTTCATTATCTTAATTATCTATAGATTATATTATGTTTTCCAATATATTTATATTTTCAAACTGCTTGATCTCTATTATGTTAATCTCACTAATAAAATATTGGAGTGAAAAAAGATACAAAGGTATAATATTTTTATGTGTCTTCACAAGTTCTTGAAAATGAAATATTAAAAAAATACCAAGTCTTTTTAAAGTTGAAAGTTTACTGGACATTATTGACATGGGATCTGTACAATTCACATAAATTTCCTTTACTATTTAACCCAGCTAACTGAGAATGGTAGTGAAGAGTGTTAGTGAGATTGAAACTACGACGTCGACAGAGCGCGATCAGAGCTAACATCAATACATAAAAGATATAAGTACACCAAGTCCTTGTTGAACCATGTCATTTCCTCTTGCCATCTTCAACATCACTCTTCTGTATTTTATGACAAATATTGAAATTCAGTGTTGTCCAAGTCCACTTATTCAACCTCCAGTTTTTCCGGGCATCTGTTTACATTTCCCCACGCACTGACATCAAAGAAATTGAAATTTTCCTACCGCGGACACCGGTAGTTAAATATTTGTTCAAAACAGACCAATTCTTCACCTCCAAATCTGAACGGAGCAGATCCGCTCGGCCAGTAACGTTTGTGTTATTAAACTATCCGCTCACTTCCCATAACGGGCCGTTTGTGTGTCAAAATATGCGCCGCTTTGGAACTTCCAGTGTACCTGTGAAATACGTCACACCGTACAAATTTAGATTTTGTCCATGAGGATTTCCGCTCATTGTCACTGAGTTTTCTCATAAGCCAACAGAATTACATAGAACAAGCGAGACTTACCAGTAAGTTGAAGATTGTTCTTCATTTTGCCGAGATGGTCTCAGGAACATTATGTCAAATCCCACCCTTTTGTTATTCGGGACCATCTTACCCACCCTAATTTGACATAATGTTTACATTAGTGGACAGCTTGATCTGAAGCATGAGTTCTGCTGCCATTGAGGCAAAATAGACTTTAAGGAGCAGTTCAAGCTCCTCGGCAAGTGCACCATACAGCTGTGCACGGCATAATATTGCACAAAACACTGCCTGGGTAATGGTCTTTCGGATGACTATATTTCAGGCTCAACTATAAAATATATAAACACAAAACTATGCCATGTCATCTCTATTCTGCATTTGGAGGCTATAATTATTATATCTCTGTGCAGTCATAGACCTTTGAGAAATGCACAGAGGCTGGTATTTGCTGTCTATATTAAAATTAGCAGTGTAAAAATCATAAAATTCTTCTTGAGATTTTTGGGTTTTGTTGTGTTTTTTTTTTTTTTTTGGTTACTTCTGTCAAGAAATATAATATAAAATATTCAGATATATATGAGAGAAGTTACCTAATCGTTGTAATTACTGTTGTCTGTTATAATACTATATGCGTTTATGCTGTGAAAATCCAATTCGTTTTGGAAGTGTGCAATGCGCTTGACCTCTAGACCTGTTCACTGTAGATGAATCAAATAGTTTTCACTGTTGTTCCAATGCCCTTATGGTTCAGCTATATTTCCTCTGCAGCCATTTTTTCCCACTTCTTTATCGGGGCTTTTGTCATTTTCATGCCATGCATTCAACATGTTTTCCAGGAGCACCCTGTGCCCAAAACAGCAATAAGAGATCTGTATTTCATATCTGTCTATTCACTCACTACAACTGTGTTTACATTCATAATTGCCCATTGAGCGTGAAATTTCCCCGTTTGAACTACTAATGGAAAAAAGACGCTAGAAAAGAAATGGACTTGTTTTGTTCCATGGATACCAGATTCTCCGACTTTTTATCGTGCACCGCTGCCCATCTGCCTTTTGTAAGCTTGGAGAGAAAAGAGTGGTCTCAGTTTACCTTGACAACCATGCTTTGAAAACCGAGGAGAAGAGGGGGGTTGTTGTTTTTTTTCGGTCTACGGTTTAGAAATATGTCAAGCCATGCGTGGGGAAATACTCATGCAGAAAATGACAACTGTTTAGAGCTTGGCATGCGCAGAACTGTTTTGAAACAAGAGCAGTGCATGTTTGAAAAGAGGCATCTGTTTTGAGTGGACAGATTGGATGCTCAACTCTTGCAGTTAAGTTTAGAAACAAATTTAAAGCGGTGAATTTTTTATTCTTTTTTAGATCGGGGGGGGGGGGGGGAAAGGTGAACATAACAGAATTCCTGTTTACATAGTTACATTATTTCCCCTTGGCGCGTGTTAGTTTGTGCATGATGAGGCAGAAAAGTTACTGAACGCACTCTTGACAGGTTAATGATGACACAACGTTACAGCCAGTACAACTTGAAACACTGTCGTAAAGCGTTTCTTCAAAAAGTTTCAAGATCCCCAGCCCTCGTCTGAAAGGTTTTGTCCATAAATTTTCAGAACTCCGCCTTCCCCCTCCCTAACATAATAGCAAAAATAAAAAAAACACGTTTATACGTCCATAATTATTTAAATCTGACGTTCCAAGACCAATTTCCATCGCGTACTGTCCGAGTACGCTTCAGAATCGAAGGAAAGTCGACTCGACCGAACAGCATAACATAGCAGGAATCGTCAGTAATGGTCTCTTTTTTCGAAAACGTGTCTTGAAGTCACTTGTACCTCTGAACTTACCTTGGCCGTGGAAGTGAGATAATTATTTTGTATGTGATCCAATGGAGAAAAATGCAGATGGGGTGGCATCCGTGCTTGAAATGGCTTTCCTACACTTTGTTGCGATCTTTGTAAAATGCTGATGTTTAATTCTAAAATCATTGATCATCAGAAAATAAATAAATAAGCACACAATGAAAAACAAGTGGCAAAAATAAACCAATGAAGACACAAAATTTTGAAATTTATTAATTTGACGTGACTTAAGAAAGAATTCTATTCAAAATTTGATAGTTGTTTTATTTTTTTATGGCAACGTTCCAGTCATATCAAAATATCTTTGAGAAATGATAATTATGAACAGTAACTGTGACTTCACCATCCATCAGTCCCTTTATTTTGGGAAGGGGAAGGGAGCAAAGTAAGCACAGACACTGGATCAATATAGATCTGAAAAAAAAAACATGTTATTAAACAAAAATAAAAAAGCAACACTCCTTTCCTCTGATGGATAGAGGTAAATGCCACCATAATACTAAAGTCGTAGGTACTGTCTTCTTACTTATGGACAATGAGGATTTCCCTGTTGGCATAATTAATGGTTAGTTGCCTGGGTCATGTTAGAAAGGTCGGCCTACCATTGTTTTTATAATATGGATGTCTTCCTTCTGGTGGGATTGTCATCAATCTTCTCTACATAATATATAGTCCCTGTGTCATCGGAGGGTTGAGAAGACAGGAGGAGAGAAAACTAGCACGATTTGTTTGTAAGGATTAGTGTAGGATAGATAGATAGATAGATAGATAGATAGACAGACAGATAGATAGATAGATAGATAGATAGATAGATAGATAGATAGATAGATAGATAGATAGATAGATAGATAGATAGATAGATAGATAGATAGATAGATAGATAGATAGAGACAAAAAGACAGATGATAAATCAAACGGATCATCAGACAGACAAACGCATAAAACATGCCGAACAAAAAGTCTCACGAGTTCCCATGCACCTATTGATTTCACTTATGCTCCTGCAGTGCCGAAGCACACGAAATAGTAGTGAGCACTCGTATTGAATTTGTGTCAACGGTAAGGGCTTTATTTCTGGTAATCCTACAGAACATCAGCTGGTAGGGCAAGCAGAGAAATGCCATAGATTGAATGACATGGGAATTAGTACCGAATGAATGAAGAATGGACGGATGGAAATCGTGGAATGCAGAAGAGGATCTATGTGAATGGTGGAAAAGGCACATACTCGTATGTGCTGAAACACGTCAACGTACGTGGCATAATTGTCAATATAACTCTATAACCAAATAAATAATCAAAGAAGGTTTCAGCATTTTTGTCCCACAGATTATTTGATGATTTACCTGGTAAGTTGTGAATTCTATACATATTGCTGGTTCTGATGTTTATAATTATTTGAACACTGAATTGTGAACAAACCGATTAGATGCAAACAAATTTTAATGTATTACTGACAGGCGTGCCCCTCCCCTCCCCTCTCTCTCTCTCTCTCTTTCACCATTTTCCATCTTTCTTCCGTTCCCTCCATGTCTCCGTTTTTCTTTCTCTCATTCTCTCCGTTGTTTTTTTTGCTCTCTCTCTCTCCCTCTCTTACTTTCTGTTCGCCTTTCTCTCATTCTCTCTGTTGTTGTTTTTTTTTTTTTCTCTCCCTCTCTTACTCTCTGTTTTTCGTTCTATCATTTCCCCCGTTTTTCTCCTCCACCCCTCTCTCATTTCTCTCTATTTTTCTTTCCCCCCACCACTCCTAACCCAAACCACCGCCACACTCCTCTTTCATTATAAAAAAAAAAACAAATTTAAATCCTCTGTCTTTCTGTGCTATTTCTTTGGTTTCCCTTGCCCATTACGTATTTCCGGATTCCACGTGTGGAAATCTCCATGACAGATAGTCCTAACTGTATTTCCGTATTGCCTTTCCATACTAATAGTGCAAAGTCAGTTTTCCTTATCAACAACTGGCTGCTGGGCGTGGTGACATCATAGCACTACGGGATTGTCCAAGACAAATGCTCCACATCTACCGTTGACAACTCTACTTGACAGTTTACGGGCACGACTTGTCACATAGGTGTATTGCGTCTCTATTTGTTTTGTGACGTCTTCGTTGACCAATGGTGACGTTGGAGAGGCCGGAGGCGGACGGACGGACGGACAAGAACGTTCCTTTTTTCCTTGGACTTTTCAACATTCCTCTCATGCAGAAAATATTCTGGACTGACAAGTCAGGACAGGAAGTGACTCATTAACTCATTAAACCAACATATTTTCTGTGTGTGTTTTTTTTTTAATGATAATTATTATCTCATTTACTGTAGCAGTTTAATCAGCTAGATCAATAATAAAATGTTACCAAAAAAAAAAAAAAAAAGCAAGATGATAAGATGGATATGATCAGTAAGTATAGCAAAATTGGTAGAATGTACATGTCGTAAAGTAGACATTTGTGCTGCTGCAAAGGAAAATCTGAACAATAGAATTATAAGGAATAGATCTGGCAAAAAGAAAGAAAGAAAGAAAAACAAAGAGAGAAAGGCAGCAAAATAGACCCCAAAAAAAAAAAAAACCAGAAAGAAAGAAAGAAAGAAAAAAGAAAGAAATTAATCAATCCAGAGTATAATTTATACTTTTTTTTTTTCTTGCCATTTACATTATTCAAATTCAGTTATCATATTTTCTTGCATGCCGAAGTTGTTAGGTCATGGCCGCCAAAGCATCAGGTCAGGGAAAGACTTGTAACTCTCACCTGCGCTCCCTCTTTCTTACCTCCCTAACCCCTTCATACTCCCACCCCTCCCGGTCAGTTATTCCAGGTGATGAATTGTCCAGGTTAGCCACGAGTTGTTTTAGTCACTAATTGCGTTGGGAATTTCCCTCCCTTTTGGCTCCCCTCAGGTCCGGTTTTTAAGAGTGTTGTTAAGACGGGAATGAAAGAGTTAAGACGAAATAAAAATGTCAGACGACAACACAGTTCCCGTGGGGAATAGAGACGCTCACTTTCAGCGAATTTCCTCCTTTCTAGCAATTGTTGTTTATCATCTAACACTTTGATTGTGAGGGGAGTGGCCGAAATGTTCATTCTGAATGAAAAGCGGGAAAGAGGAAAACTTTGAAAACGTGACCGTTGAAGAACTTGAACTGAGAAAAAGATATGGCAGAGAGAGCGAGAGAGTTAGAGAGAGGGGGAGAGAGAGCGAGGGAGAGGCGGGGAGGGTGGAGAGAAAGAGAAAGAGACAGGCAGAAAGTGGCAGAGAGAGAAAGAAAAAGGATGAAAAAGAGAGACAGAAGAGCGAGAGGTGAGAATGAAAGACGGAAGAGAGAGAGAGAGGAGAGAAATAGGGGCAGAGAAGCGGAGAGATAGTGAGACAGAGAGAGAGATAGAGACCGAGAGAGCGACGCATGAAGTCGGAGAGAAACATAGGGAGAGAGGGAAGAATGAAAGCCAGTAAGAAAGTGCTCTACATGCGTTTTGCTGTCATCAATACATTTTCTCTGCACCGAATCTTAAGCGAAATTCGGTTAGTTACATCCCATTAGAGAATTCTCTAACTCAACGAGTGATTTACTGCGCAACATGTTTCCACACGCCTGCAAAGACCTTCTTTCATCTTCAATATCAAGGCCGACTTGATACAAACACTCGTATTGTAACTCAATGGATCTTAACAGTATCTTTTCTCACAACAAAAACTGAATTCCACGATTCTTTTGCCACTTACGTCATCTTACTCAGTACTGTTGAGTTACCTGCAATTTCTCCTCGTAATCCACCCCGTCAGAGGTTACCCATTTTGTTCATTACGGGACCCCCGGTCGGGATTAAAGGCGGCATTAGCGTCCAAATCACCCATCACCGCTTAAAGCGTCAAGGGACCTTTCAGAATTGTGCTTTACAATTTCTGGCCCGAGAGTTAAATGCTCATCAATTGCAGATCCATTGTCGAGCTGTTCCAATTGGTAAACGAACGCCCCACAATGAGGCGACAATAAAGTTTCAATTTGAGCCCCGGGTCTAACGCGGTTGTAAACGATTTAGGGTGGGTTGTTCATTATGTAGGTGCAATTCGGTGCGAGGAATGGCATCTTTAGTGTTAAATGTGCGGTATAACTGGTGAGGTTAATTAATGTTTGTCCCGTCCACCTGATGAGTTGGGTTCTCCGTAAATTAGTAATCTCTCTGTGGCCTAAGCAACTGGGACCCCCAGACCGGCTATATAATACATTTCTAATGAAATTGGAATGTTTTGTCACCATGGGTATATGTGCATTATGACTATCGTGTTATGGGAAAATATCGTAAATATGAATGCAAAAAACAAGAATTTGAGGATGCCGAAAATAAAAAATTAGAAATTAAATAATTCTTTGAGCAATGCTTTGTTCTTTGTTCTATTCCATGTGCGACGACCAGAAAGAAACTTAAACGTACAAATTAATAAAAGCCAGACCAAAAAAAAAATAAATCATTGCGTTCTCTCTACCTCTTCAATCTCTCCCTGTCTCTGTCTCCCTCTCTCTCTCTCTCTTCTTTCTCTCACTCTTTGTCTTTCTCTCTCTGTCTCTTTCTGCCCCCCCCCCCCCCCTGTCTCCCTTCCTCTATGTCTTGTTTTATCACGGAGAATTAGAGAATATCACAATTAACTTAAACTCTTTTAAATCCAGGCTCAAAAGCGAATCTCTTTCACTGAAATTATACCTTAAATCTGTTTGATGGAATTGTCATTTTCTTCGGAGGGGTGGGGGGGGGTGGGGGGGGGGGAGGTGTCTTTATTGCCATAGTTATTGATGTTTTTGTAAGTGTTTTATGTATTACATTTTCAGTGAATTGTCTTTTTGCCATCCTTATGTATTAAATTGTTAAGCCCCCCCCCCCCCAAGCCTATTTTAAATGTGAAGTGTGTACTGTATCAATGCGCGTCAGATCATTATTAATATTAAAAAGTTAATTTGGCCTGGTTTGGCGTTACCCCACCCCCACCCCCAAATAATACGGCAGTATATTTTTGAGTACAGAGGAGTTAAGGAGAGGGTGGCGCAAGCAGCCAGCACTCCGTCCTTTCGTAAAGTTTGTATAATAATAATTATACTTTCCCAGCGAGTCATGCTGTAAAATTGGCGGGGGTGGGGGGGGGGGGGGCTTGTTTAGTCTATGTCAAAGGCGAAAGGAGAACAAAGAGAGAAAAATAAGAACATTAGAAAAAAAAAGGCCGGGGGGGGGGGGGGGAGGAGCAGCGGAGGGGGGCGGGGCCAGATAGAAATAAAAGTCAGGAAATCGCTCAGAATAATTGACCACGTTCTATTGGATAAAGTTCAATGTTAAACTGCTGGGTTCTGGTACCTGTACCACGATGAGACAATCTGAATGCTGATTACTTTGTTTATCACGATGCAAAGGTGCCGAAGAATACGATTAGAACCTCTTCTCTGTGTCTTTTTATTTATTTATTTATTTTCATATTTACTATTTATTTACCTGTTTATTTCAAGGGCGCCTGTCTCAGCTCTGCAGAGTCCGTTTTCTATTGACGTCGATACCTGATTGTGCATTAATATTCATTAGTATGAAGCATTACTATAAATAAATGTTATATTTGTAACTGATACCGTCATCATCACCATTATTAGTAGTAGCTGAAGTGGCAGTAGTACTAATTAATTCAATACTCACGCACGTAACATGCACACACACACAAACATAATAACCACCATATTGGACAACGAATCTTTGATCTACCACAATGATGAGAATGGGTTGTATTTCACGAAAGGCCTCCCTTGTGCAGAGATGAATGGTCAGGTCACCAGACGGTTTACAGTATGAATGAATCACAGACGGGGCGTTCTCGATCACAGACCAATAATAATGAGCACAATGCGCAGCCAGCTTGGTGTAAGCCCTCCAATAAAACAGCATGGATAGCTGAGGTAACAAGAGAATCTTAATTGCCACTGTTTGGGAGAGGGAGGGAGGATGTATTAGATACAAGTACCCGCGCTGAAGCAAAGGGGAGAGGAGGGGGGAGTGTTAGATACTACCCGCGCTGAAGCAACACTAAGGATGCTGCAACAAAGTATTTCATGGATTTTGCAAGGGTCACACGTAAGACTTGGAGAGAAAATTTGGAGATCTTTTACTATGTAGAGGAGGTATAACAGATGCACATTTTGACACTTGTTTAGAATGCATTGTGGCATTTATCAATCTGTTACACATTTCCGATTTATTCTAACTTCTAATCATAAGACTAAAGCCACCAACGTTTAAAGCCGATTTCTCAGTTGTGCAGAAAGTGGAGTTAACAAGATCTCCCGATTTATTTTGGTTTTGTTTGTTTCGTTTTGTTTGCATCATTTGATAATTTTATGGATCTTAATTATGCAATAAAAGAGCTTTTATGCAAAATTTCGGCTAGCCATAAATAATTTTTTTTTTTTTGCAAGCCGATCTTGGAACTTCGGGCGTCACTCAAGCACCAACAAAACTGCTGAAGTAAATCACACTTGAAGAAGTTCGTCACGAAGTGAATAACAAAAATGGAAATTTAAGGGTGCATTAAATTGACCTCCACGTCAAAATGTTCATTGTCTGTCTGTCTGCCCTTCTCTCTCTCTCCCTCTCTCTCATTCTCTCTCTCTCTCTCTCTCTCCCTCTCTCTCTCTCTCTCTCTCTCTCTTCTCTCTCTCTCTCTCTCTCTCTCTCTCTCTCTCTCTCTCTCTCTCCTCTCTTTCGTTCATCCATTGAAGCTCTGAGGGTGAAATGAAGATTAGTCAGAATTTGTTTAGTGTATTAATTACACAGCGCTGGTAGTTAACCTGTCTGATTTGTTTTACAACAGATCTTGTAGCAAATTAGGTGGTAAATTCCATAGACCATGTCCGGTCAGTTTTGCAATGAAAATACAAAAAGCGGGATGCTGAACGTAGAGGGAGAGAGAGAGAAAGAGAGCGAGAACAGAGAGACAGAGGCAGAAAGGCAGAGGAAAGGAGAAAAAGAGAAAGAAAGTGACAGAAAGAGAAAGACAGGGAGAGAAGAGAGGGTGAAAAAGCGAAGAGAGAGAAAAGTGAAACACGGGCAAGGAAGCAGAGAGGGAGAGAGAGAGAGAGAGAGACAAAGGGTGACAAAGACAAAAAGAAAGAGAGAGAATGAGAGAGCGGGAAAGAGAGAGGAGAGAGATGGAGAGAGAGACAGTGAGGCAGGCAGACAAAGAGACAGACAAAAAGAAAGAGAGAGACAGATGGGCAGAGGCTGGAGGAGGAGAGAGAAAGCATTGTTATAATGTCGTATTATTTTTCAGTGTTGAAAGTGGATCGTTTTGAACGCACCTAAATCATGTCATATTATTCTACTATGCCTAGCGTCACGATCGCAGTGGTTATAGTGTCAGAAATTAGAGATATAATTACGATCCGTTTATAACAAAATGCAGCTATACTGAATAGCCCGTTTAGCGTATGGGGTGTGAGTGGTTCCTTGATGTCAAAGTGGCCCCACAAAAGAGTCCACCTGAGTTTGCATTCAATATGCATCGAAACGCCATTAAAATTAACCCAAGGTTTCACCAAGTCTTGTATCACCTTGAACCGCCCATACTGTGCTATTGTCGTCACAGCGTCCCCCTGTGGTGAATTGTCAATGATTACACCAAATATTTCACATTGAAAAACCTTGAAAAGATTATACAATGTGCCCACTTGAATAGTGGCTAAATATGCTCCCAAGACATTTGATATTACACAATCGTTCGGAGCCCTTGGGAAGTTGACTGTATCAAAATTTTTTACCCTTTCCAACTGATGGTATGGAAAAAGTAGAACAAGGACATGAAATCTAAAGGAAACATTTAATTACAAATTTGCCTTCACCTGGTTAAAATTCTTTGGTCTAGTTTATGGAAACTTTTTCGCTGTTTTAGTATTTAAATACAATTTGTCTTTTTCTCCCCCCCCCCCCCACCCCACCCGCCCCTCTTTTTCTTCTTCTGCTCCCTGATATATTGTTCAATTATTTGTAGTAACAGTAGTACCGGTAGTAGTAGTGGTAGTAGTAGTAGTAGTGGTAGTAGTAGTAGTAGTAGTAGTAGTAGTCATTACTAGCAGGATTAGCAATTATAGTAGTAATAGTAATGGTAGTAGCAGTAGTAGTAGTAGTAATAGTAGTAATAATAGTAGTAGTGGTAGTTATAATGGTAGTAGTAGTAGAAGCGATAGTAGCAATAGCAGCGATAGTAGTAGTAGTAGTAGTAAAAGTTGTAGTTGTAGTAGTAATAGCAGTAGTAGTAAGAATAGTAGTTACTGTAGTAAGCTAACACATGTAGTAGTAGCAGTAGTAATGGTAGTAGTAGTAGTGGTAGTATCAGTAATAGTAGCAGAAGAAGTTGTTGTAGTAGTTTACCATAACTCCTCCCCAGTAACGGCATTCGCTGTGCATCGTCCAGCCTCTCTCTTCAACCACCTCATCGCTCTACAGCTCTATGTGACAACATTGTTTCTTGCTGTTTGATCTTTTATTTCTAGCACATTCTTAGTTTTCGTTATCGTTCTATCAATTGTTGTCCCAAATATTATCCTAAACATAAAGGAGATTATCCTTTTTCTCTAGAACTTTTGATCTTTTGTCAATCAACTCATCCATGAACGACTTGGGACGCCCTCCTGTCTGTTTAAAGAATCAAAATTTTGAAGTCTTTAAGCCTGATTAACCTGGAGTCGCTTGAAATATTATGAAAACATAAACCTGTTCGTCTTGCATCACTTTTTTTTTGTATTTTCCCCCGCTGTTTTCCTCTTTAATTCCCCTCCCTTGTTTGTCTGTAATTCAAGCTATTTTGAAATGGTTTTGCACATGGTGCCGGTTTAAACTTCACAACACAATATTTAGTTTCTCACGATATTTTCCCAAACTTCATGGAGTTGGCTCTAAATGGTGCTGCTTCCTGTTTCTGGTGCCACGGATTATCTCGTGCGTAAAAACAGAAACCAGAAATAAAAATAGGGGGAAAAAACACACACACCAGAATCTGCACCTCGTAAAAGGCGGCAACATCGCGCGCGCGCTCCCTACAATACTGTCCCCCTTAAACCCCGCCTCCTCACGGGCCTCTGGCTTCCTGATTGACACCGCGCGTCAATGGCGGCCCACCATGGTAGTATTGCGGATAACGTGCGCTAGCGTAGTGGCCTACACTGAGCCCCCTTACGCCGCAGCATCGTATCCGTGTGGGACCCGCTAGCAATATCCGCACGACAAGGCTTTGGCCGTGCCGAAGTCTCGTGGCGACTAGTACGGTGTTGATCCGCAGATGCCAGTTGAGCGACATGTCGCGGGTTGTTGTGCCAGCCGAGTGCCCGTAATTTGTGTCATTTTTCCGGAGATAACTTTCTCACACTGTCTTGTAACGGACCCCAGTGCATTCACTTGTCTTTGAAGACAGATACATTTTACTTGCTTTCACACCAGTTGGATTTTTACGCCATTGAAGACGAAAGCAGATGTCTACAAATTCAGGACACTACAGATCATAACGAGTAAGTTTATGTAAAAATAGCGATGAATGTGGTCTCTAATTTTCCATGGAAACATAATAATTTACCAAGAAACAGATCTAGAGCCACTTATCCGCAATTTCATGTTTGAGCATCAATTTCCGAACTTCATTCAAACGAAATTCAATTGTTGCACTCTTATAATTGAAAATGTGGTGTTTATTTATTTATTTATTTAATTTAAAATTTAATTCAGCCTATTGTGTTTTAACCTAAAAATGGCCCTTTGAGGCTTATTCCACAAGATTGCACAATGGATGAACTATTCACCATGTAGAGCTAGATCGATGTGTCATGAATTTTTTTAAATGAATTTTTTCTGTGTATCACATATTAATCACGCTTGTTGAACTCCAAGCGTGTAATGTACCATGACCACCCAGACTAGAGACTGGAATACACATTATGTAGGCGTGTTGCTAACACATGTAAGCCCTGCCTGTTGAGCAAAAATAATCAGCGGATAATTACTCTGACATGCAATGCGATAATTAAGCACACACAGGGAAGCTGGTGAGATGTGAACTGAACATAATAAAAAAGGGTAGAAAGGCGTTTTTGTTCTTTTTGCGGTCTCACTGGCGGTTTAAGTGCCAATCCTGTGTTATTTTAATGAGTAAACTGGATTGAACAATTGAAGTGTTTACTTTCATCAGTGCCTACGTCACAAAAAAAAAGCTGGTTGTTGTTAATTAAGGGACTTCAGTCTAATCACAAGGCCGAACAGAAAAAATACCGACTTGTGTCACCCTTCAGCTGTAGTTTACTATTATAGAATACCACGGTCCCCGAACAACAGCCGGAACGAGAGATATATAATGTAGGTAGCCTAAAGTTTTCATCTTGCACTCTTTGGCTCTGAAAACTTGACCTCTTTGAAGATGTTCCGGTCTAATATTAACAGTCCTGGGTTAATGTGCGCGGGAAGAAGACAATAATAATATATTCGCAGATCTTTGTGCACAACTATACAGTTTGTTTTGGAGTCCAGGTGGACTTTGGCACAATATAGAACTGACCCCTTCAATTGTAAATAATGTTTGAGACATAGAATTTATATAATCTTCAATACTAAGGGTTAGGTGGGAGATGGCCCCGAGACACAGAATAACCAGACAAATTGTTGCACCGTTGACATGGATGATACTGGAGCAAGTAGACGGACGGAATTTGGCGGATTGAACGGCCTCGGTACCCTGAGTCTCGGGATCGCCTCTTTACCACCTTTCCGGACTGATTGTTGTTACTGTTAAGAGACAGTAGTATTTTATACAGTATGCTATACATAAACAGTGAACACAACACTGTGGTGAAGTCGAAGGCATGGGGAAACATGCTCACTGTACCACAAATTGCATGTACCTGAACACTCTAAAAAGTCAGACAACAGCTGTTGCCTCAAGTGGGCTTGCATTTTAACTTCCTGCATGCATAGAATTCATACATTATGCAAGTGAAAAAAAACGGTGCAGTCTGACTCATGAATGTAAAGACTTTATGATGTACTAGTATTGCTCATTGTACATGCATGCAGCACTATCAGTATCACCACTATCAATACCAATTCAAACCCAGAATGTGGATTGGAGGGGTGGGGATTTGGAGGTGGGGCGGGGGATTGGGGGCGGGTAGAGATATGTTTGTTCTGGAAGTAACTTTGCGTTTGCTTGATATATTTACTATTATTTTGGAATATATTACAAATAAGCGGCAATTTGTCTGGTGGGGAAAGCTATTTATATTTATACTCTAAAGTAACATTATATTTCCTTACCAGAGGTTTCTATTCACCCAAACCCGACTTTGGAGAAACACTGGGTTTAGGCTATAAATAGATATTACATCACTACAGCCATGTTATCTTTTAAAGTTTATTAGACATCAGAAGTACTGCATGCTCAGTTTACTTATTCCTTTTCCTGGAATTTAAACATTTGTGAGCAGAACTTGAAACGTTTTCATAAGACATGACCTTAGTTCTTGTTTGTTCTATGCCTTCAGTTTCTGAAAAATTGGAAATCTTTTAGTATGGAGAAGAGGTATAACACAATTTTTGCACACCTTGACACTTGTTTAAAATGCGTTGTGGCACTATCAAGCTGTTTCACAGTTCCAATTTATTCTACCCCTTATCCTAACACTAAAACCGCAAAACGTTTAACGTGAAATTTCTCAGTTGTGCAAAAAGTGGAGTTGGAACAAATAAGAACTTATAAGTCGCGAAGTGTCTCCTATAGAAAGTTCAAAATCGGAGGTAGATGGATAGTAACATACAGTAACGATATGCGCTTCCATCGTAATTCCCACTCCTGTTATTGCCATCTTTATCTACAGTACATTAAGCACAAGTGTCATAATGATTAGCACTAGCACTACTTAATATACACCCATTTCTCATCATCTGGTACTACTGTAATGAACAGATAACACCGCCGGTTGCGGCTTCCTGTTTACAGTGCAATCTGTCTCCTTCTGTAAGATATGAAATAGAAGAAAAACAACATCTCAAACAATATAATTAAACTACTTCCTGGACTTGTTTACCTGTCTGGGAATCTACCGGAAGAGCCACTAATCATAGATATTTAGATGTCAGACGGCATGGTAGAGTTGGGCAAAGCGTTTTGGTTGTTTGAAGTCAGCAGCATACAAGACGTCTTGAAAATTCATATTCTTTCTTCATTTTAACTGAAACTTGGTAGCTTACAATGTTGTTGTGTCGTTGATTTCGGTAATCATAGATATTCAGATGTCAGACAGCACTGTAAAGTCGGGTGTGTGTTTGTTGTTTTGAAGTCAGCAGCATACAGGTCGGTTTGAAAATTCACCCTCTTTCTTTGTTTATACTAAAATTTGGTAGCTAACAATGTTGCTGTTTTTGTTGTTGCTGTTGTTGATTTGAAGATGGAGACATCCAAGAAGTCTTGAAAATTCAATCTTCCTCCTTCATTTTGTACCAAAACCATATTGTTATTATTACTGCTGCCGCTGTTGCTGTTGTTGGTGTTTTGGAGTCAGCAACACACAGAACAAAGCTATGCAAATCCACACTATTTCTCTATTAACACTAAATTTTGTACCTTACAATTTTAAAGATAAACAACTGTTTTGTCAAAATGTTCGTGTAGCTTCATCATAGCCCTCTAGTAGTTTTAGCTTCTCTTCATAATAATATGGCACACATCTAACTGAAGTGTCTTGTTGAGGCGAATTGCAAATGGCAAAAACCATCTTCTGTATCAGATTCACACGATAAGCATAGAGACCTCCTGGTGTTATAACAAGTGGATGATGATTAAGCGGCTCTGTTAAAATGTAACAGCCAAAATGGCAACTTAACGTACGGACGGGGCGTGTGGGGCATAAACACGCAAGAGGCGTGCAACTAGGCTTATCTAACAAACAAACAAACAAACTGACAAACAAGGGAATATACAACAAAATAAACATAAAGGAACGGGCAAGGTGAAACCGATCCACAATAATTGCCTAGAGCTGAATAATTAATGAACAATTTTATACCGGGCAGCCCCGGGTACCTCAGCTTGTAGGAGAAAAAATTGAGAACAACGTTATATTTATCATAATTTTTGTTCTTATTCATTATTCACCACAATGGTATATGCTTCGTTTTTCGTGATTGTTTACGCATTACTTCATACAGGCCACTGATGGGAGACAATGTAGAAAAGGCTTCCGCTGCATTTTTTTTTCTCATGTACACTGAAGTGTGCATTTTCCAGATTTCTAGATCACAGAAGAGATGTTTAGCTAACGTATTAAATATCTGAGTGTTTGTGAGTTGTGACTGAGAACAAACGAGTGGAATGAAGAGAATGTCAAATGAAAGTTTCGGTTGACAGAAACAGCGGAAGGATTTTGAAAGAAGAGAGAGAAAATGAGGAATTAGAGAGAAAGTTGGTGGGAGGGGGGAGGAAGGGGGGGGGGGACAGAGAAAGAGAGAGAGGGGGGGGTGGGAGACAGAATGACAGACAGACAGACAGACAAACAGACTTATAGCCAGACAGAAAGAAAGTATTGTTAGTTGTAAATTGCTTTTAATAAGTTTACTTGTTTCTTCTTTTTTTCAGAATGAAGTGACTCTGGAGTGACAATGATAAGCAAAACAGCGATGTGAGGGAGAAAAGGAGAAAGCATTACGACAGAGACAACAACAACAACAACAGCAGCAACAACAAAGTCCATAAAGCAGATGAACCCATTAACAAGATCACCTTTCACAAACAGAGGGTCATCCAATATCTCAACCGAGTTCTTAGCTTGATTTTCACTAATGGAGTATTGATTCGTGTTCTGCTGTGCAGGTGATTCTTTTTAAAAAACACAGAGTGATACAACAGTGGCGAGAAAAAGAGAAAAAGAGTATTTTACAGAAGAAAAGGAGGAACTCGAGGGAAGGAAAGAGGACATCGCACTCGTGAATCACAAGGGAATTTTTGCCTTGTCTGTTTGCGTTCAGTAGGAGAAAAGCGTAATTTGGTGCTCTTTAGTGCGGATGACAAGAGAACAGAATCTCACAGGAATAGTTGTAATTCTGTGGCCCTAGAGATCATTTTGCTCTAGTGAACGAACTCGACAATTGTTAACAACGCCGATCACTCCATGTTATGTTGAATTGTTTGCACTGTTCAGTATCCGTTTGTTCGCACTGTTCAGCACTGGTGCTAGACCGCGCCTTGTGTTTTGCTTTATAGCATTGCGCAGCGACGTGTGGATTGGCCTGGAGTATCCCTACATTCATGCATCAGTGCCCCTCCTGAATCATCAAAGCCACGGAAAATAATAAGGTATGTATCGGATGACTGAAGGAAGAAACGAGAAACAGAGAAAGAAGGAACGAAAGAATAATAGAAAGAGTAAGCAAATGAATGTTTGTATTTAAAAAAAGTGCTCAATGTATCAAAAAGTAAATAAATAAACATATAAATGGATAAATAAATAAATGAATGAATAAATAAATAAATAACATGTTCATAAACATATCTGAGATATACGTTTTGTTTACCGTGAGCTCAGAAATACATGATATAAATTACAGTTCGTCCGCCGAGACAATATTATTATGTTATTGTTCCTAATCACTCATGCAAGACTTAATTGTCCGTAACTAACTAATGCAAACACCTCATGGAGGACGCAGAGAGCTGTCTGTCGTCAACATGAAAAACCTTTTCTAGGCGCGGTACCGTTATCACTGCGGTAAACACGACGTGGTTGTAACCACTTGGTGCAGGGTCCAAACCCTTTATACGGCAGTTCTGGTTCCACTTAGTGCAAGATGTGATAAGATAAATATCACTTTTTTTTTTTTTTAAACCGATGAGGGATATCCACTTTCACAGATCGCTTAAGAGCACATACATGGTACACACATCTAACACATCATTAAATAAACATATCATAACTCAGTAACAAATTTATTACATGACGTAACATGGTAAAGAACTCTGGTAAAATATTGCACACATGTAACTATAATGCCTTGTTGAGGCGAATTGCAGGGGGCAAAAACGGTCAGTTTGCTTTGACGTGTTTTATTCTGTTGCTCCTGGACGATCTAGAAATTTGATGAAAGTGGGGATGGTGACTGTCATTTAGATGGAAATAAATTTCTTTACACAAGCAATTGAGTACAGATGGTCAAAACTGCAAAATGCCGTACAACTGACGATGTGGTAGATTTCTACGTTACAAAGTACCCATCATTTATCAGAAAAAAAAAAATCTAATCTTTCAATTCCGGTACTGAGAATCTCACAAGTATCATAATGTCCATCAGATAAACGGAAAAAATAAAAAATCAAGTGCTGGTTAGCGAAGGCAGCTTCTTATGCAATTTGAGTATTCAAGGTAGTGAGAAAGGCCAAATATCACCTTTTTCTGATTGCAGAAAGTGGAACGGTTTTGAAAAAAAGTAATGATAAAAGGAGGGTTTCATTTTAATCACTAAAGAACTGAAGATGAAAGGTAGGTGTCAAAACGCTTTTATTCATTTACTGCATTAAAAATGTCTCTTAAACTTCGGTAACACTATTCGAGTATTCAAGGTATTCTAATGTTGACTGCAGAAAGTGAACATTTGAAGAAAAAAAAAAAAAGAAGGGTTTATGATTAATGGCGAAAAGAATCGAAGATTGAAGAAATGTCAAAACGCCCTTATTAATGCACTGCATTAAAAAATGTCTTTTAAACCGGTAAAATCCTTATCCCAAAATAGAAACAACAAAATCCAACATGGGGACAAAATTTTGATATAATTTTGATATGAATTATCAGATTCCATATCAGTAATGTTCTATCTGTTTATAAATTAAAATTCCTTGTGATCCACCCCTTCAGATTTAGCCAGCCTAGATTGGAATCCGGGTCTTCTGCATGTAATCTGGGCTGTGGTAGAAAATTACGTATCCCAGTTTCACCATGATATAATTAGCTGTCATTCAGGGATTACCAACCCGGGGTAAATGCCGCCTACCGACCCAGATAATGAAGTTGCATGTTCTGTATTTGTATATATTTATATTTTTTAATTTATAAATTTTAAAAAAAGAAAAAAAAAAAAAAAAAAGGAAAATCTGAAGAATCCCTAAAATCGTGCTTGAAAAACAAACAACAAGAGTCTCATTGACTGATTGTGTTTGGTTCTGATGTTCCATTATAAATCTGTTCATCATTAGTTGTCCATAATGAAGTGAAACAACATCGTTGTGCACTATTATTATTGCTGATGTTATTTGAACTTAAAATAATTATGTTAAAATCACTGTTCCAGAATTTCCCGAATATCGATTTGCCTTATTAACGGCAGAAGTTTTAGTGTACTCTCAAATTACTGAACATAACAAGATGAGGGTAAAATTACTTTTGAAAAGTTGCCATGGGCTAAAGGGGACGAAAAAGGTTGGGAACCCTTGACGAAATTATATGTTCCAGAAGCTTTGCGGTTTAAAAGACACCCCAGTGTAGTGTTGTCAATGCAACAGTGCAAAAAAAAATATTTAGTGTAGATTTCAGAAGAATTTACATTTTGTACAGATTTAATCTTCTACACGAAGGAATTTTAATGTCTTTTGGAAAGTTTCTTTTCAACGGGTTTCTCCTGTATTGTGCTCGCCTGGATGAATTTATATGATGTGAAGTGTTTGTCAGTGAATGGTTGACTGTTTTTTGCGAATGTGTTAAGCCTCTGTGATTTTCTTTAGAGATCTAGACTAGTATAATATGCATTTTTTTTTTTTTAACGGCAATGTCGAGATATTCATTTATACTTTCCACCCTTCTATCCAACGTAGACTGGAGTGTTATTTCAATACCAAACGCAGCTTTGCCAAGCCTTCACTGGGGACTGCAATCCAATTACAAAGCCGTATATACATAGAAAGTACTGAATTGTGTACACTTTCCAGCTATAAATTACTATGTAAAACAGTACGGTCCCATAACAACAGCATTTCCCGTAAAACAGCACTGTAATTTTGTGGAGACTGTGACATACCGCAACCTAAGTTCTTATTTGTTCTAAATTTATCTCCATTTTCTGAAAAAACTGCAATATCTTTTAGTGCGTAGTAGAGGCATAGCAAAATAATGCACACTTTGACACTCGTTTAAAATACTTCGTGGCACTTATCAATCTGTTTCACAGTTCCGATTTATTCTAACTCTTTATCATAATACTAAAGCCGTAAACGTTTAACATCGAATTTTTCAGTTGTGCAAAAAGTGGAGCTGAACAAACAAGAACTGGGGTGGCGATATTTTACCGCTCAACCGGCGACTTGAGAAAATGCTATTTATTGAAACAACACTGATACATGACACCTTCATCCGACAGCATGTATGTCGTGTAACATTCCCTTCACAAAATTCCGGTTCTGACTGTTCGCCTCGTTGTTACAAATACGGCCAATTTAGAGAAGTCAAGTCCATACGTTTATTTATTTAACCCAAAACTGTTTACATTCTGAGGTAGCTAGAGGCCACAGACCACAGTTAGTTGGTGGTTGAAGAGAAAGAATAGTGTTCGGATGGAATGTTCTAGTATATAAAGAGGATTATTCTTCAGTGGTCTGAAATGCTGCAGGGTTCAGTCAATTCTCCCCCCCCCCCCCTGCTCTTCTCTTCCCATAGTTTCCCTAGGTTGTTGTTTTTTTTCCTAGAAATATAAAGGGCGTAAATGAAATTTTAGTGGATTCGGCGAAGATTGATTCCAGGGAACGGTCTTTATTTCATGAATATTATTACATGTTCAAAACAATTTTTTTTGTTTTGTTTGCCAAACAGCATTCCTCCCACTTGTTACATGGGCAGGTGAGTAGGCACGGGTACTTAGTTGGTAGAGTAAAGAGGTTGAATGCCTTTAATTTTGTTTCTTTTCATTTCAAGAGGGCAAATGGCGCCAAGCAAGGAAGGTTGGTTTGGGAAGGGCTCAAAGGTAATGTGAAAAGTTGGGGGTGGGTGGATGGGTGGGGGGGGGGGTGGAGTAGGGAGAGGGTAGGGAGGTTGAGGGGGGGGGGGGAGATAGAAGGTGCCATAATTATAATCACTCGGATGTCAGCAGTCATGGATGGACAAGGATGAATATCGCAAATTAAATTGACAGTCGAAGTCTTTTATAAAAAAAGAAACCGAAAGAGTAAAAAAAAAAAAGTCTCAAAGGATAAAAGATAATATTATTAGCAATAAATCTGAAGATTACTACGGGAGACGATACACCGGCCATGAATGGCTGTGAAATGAAGCGTCCAAGAGGAACAGAGATAAGAGAAGTCTATATCAATGTAGTAAAAACGCTATACAAAACATGCAAACAGAAGATGGCAAGGTGAAATGGCCCACAGATAAATTCTTGTGAATGCTCCATTAAATTTTGGGCTCTAAAATCTTAATAATATTATAATCGTGGCTATCATACTGGGAAACTTTCTGTCTGTTCATTATTACATAAATATGTCAAGGATGATTGCTGAAGCACAACTTCTATAATCTTCTACCTCTTTTGTTGAATGGTGTCCTGTGGACTTGTTTTGAAACAATTATAAATTATAGGTCGTGGGAAAGGGCACTTTTTATGTACATGTTTTGTTTTTTCATTCATTTTCTCTATTGTAACTGAACATTCTCATTATGAGAAAATTCTATTTACGTGGCTGTTGTTACGGGATTGTATTATTTTGCATAGTAAGCCACAGCTGAATGGTGGACACAACTCTGTATATAATTTCGCTATTCAGCTTTGTCCCCTGTCGATAGCCTGTATTCAATGGTCGGGAAAATCCTTGGTTGTAGTGTGATCAATTTGATTTCTTGTATTATTTTCATTGTTTTAGCATGGACAAGTAGCTAACAAAATGCAATAGAAAAAAAAAAAGGAAATGAGAGGCAATCTTAAAGTAATCGCGGAAAAGAAATTCTTAAGTCAGAGAAAACAACAAAAACTTTCTTCAGCTTAAATTTTGGCCACCTTAGTTTTTGTTTGTTCCATATCCATTTTCTCGAAAACTGGAGATGTTTTAGTATGTAGAAGAGGGATAATCAAATGCCCAATTTGACACCTGTTTAAAATGCGTTGTGGCACTTATCAAACTGTTTCACAGTTCCGGTTTACACTGAAGCCGAAAACGTTTAACGTCGTATTTCTCGGTTGTGCAAAAGGTGGAACTGGAACAAACAAGAACTAAGATCTCGTGTTGTCAAGCAATTTAATTATCTACAGTGGTTTGTAATTCCAGTACATCAACAACATTTTGGATAGAGACTGTTTCTTTTTGGCAAAGTTCTCGGTCAGGGAAAAACGAAGCCCAGGTCAAGAGGCACTGAAATGGACGTTCCTATCGGGTACGGCAAGGTAGACTAAACTAGCTTCTTTCATAAAGAGCCTTCGAGATGATTGACATCTATCGTATGACCTGGGCTACATGGTCTTATTGGCGTTGAAGTTCTTGAGCTTTTAATTTTAGACTGGTTATCTATCTATCTATCTATCTATCTATCTATCTATCTATCTATCTATCTATCTATCTATCTATCTATCTATCTATCTATCTATCTATCTATCTATCTATCTATTTGTCTGTCTGTCTGTCTGTCTGCCTGCCTGCCTGTCTGTCTGTCTGTCCGTCTGTCTATCTGTCTGTCTGTCTGTTTGCCTGTCTGTCTGTCTTTTCTGTCTGTCGCTGCCTATCTGTATGTTTTTATATCTGTCAGTTTGTCTGCTTCTTTTTTTTTTCAAGGATATCCCCCAGCCTTTCTGTCTGTGTTATCATAATTATGTTTGTCTATTGACCTGGTGCCTCGGCATAATCTATAATCATCTGTCTGCGAGTCTGTCTACCTCTCTGATCGTGCTTAATCTTTGTTCATTCGTAATTTTGTTATTGTTTTCAATGGCCACCAACCTCTTTTATCGACATGTGCATACCATTTTTCTTCTTCTCTCTCTCTCTCTCTCTCTCTCTGTCTCTGTCTCTCTCTCTCTCTCTCTCTCTCTCCCTCTCTCTTTCTCTCTCTCTCTCTCTCTCTCTCTCTCTCTCTCCGCCTCCTCCTCAAACTCCTTATCACATTGCTGCACCATCTCGGCCTTGTCATCCATGCAGATGTAAATCTACACACCCACAAACAGACTGTCTGTCGCACATGTCATCACACAAGGCAACATCTTCATCCCCTTGCCAGCCCATGAGGCAAGGAATGTCTTGGTTTTGTAGATTGAGAGATTACACACACACACACGCGCGCCTTTACTCACGGCTTCCGTGAGGGCGATGGCTGTTGTTTTCCGAGAAACCTGAGCCTTAACGGAAATATTATTTATTGCTGTATCCGGGTGGAGATTGGCAGCCTCAGAGAGAGAGAGAAAGAGAGAGAGAGAGAGAGAGAATAAGTGAGTGAGAGAATGGGTCTGGGAGCGAGTGAATGTGTGTGTATGTCTGTGTGAGAGAGAGAATGTGTGTGAGAAAGAGAGAAAGAGAGAGAGAGAGAGAATAAGTGAGTGAGTCAATGGGTCTGGGAGCGAGTGAATGTGTGTGTATGTCTGTGTGAGAGAGAGAATGTGTGTGCGGGTATGTGTGTGTGTGTGTGTAAGTGAATGAGAGAGTGGATTTGTGTGAGTCAGTGAGTGTGAATCAGTCAATGAGAAAGAGAGAGTGAGTGTGTGCATGTTTGTGTGTGTGTGTGTGTGAGACAGAGAGAGAGAGATAGAGAGAGAAGACGATTGATATAGGAACTCCCTCCATCCCCGAAACCCGTTCTCTCACTCCCATATTTCCTAGCACCCATTCGCCCACCCGTCCTATCAGATTATACATCTTCATCCACCCGACTATCACAAATTGAAATCAAATCAATAATCGATAACAATGATATTACGGGATTACTGGGCTCGGGACACCTGAACAAAGAAGAAAGAAAAATAATGATTACACTATCAGCAGTGATGTAGGGGGAAAGACAGAAAAAGAAAGAAAGTAAGAGAGAACGAATAAAAGGAAAAGAGAAAGAAATAGAGAAAACAAGAAAGATTAAAGACAGAAAAAAAGAGGAGAAATAAGAAAGAAGAAAGAAAGTAAGAGAGAAGAAAGAAAGTGAGAGAGAAAGTAAGAAAGATGAAAGGAAGTAAGAAAGAAAGAAAGTAAGAAAGAATAAAAGAAAGAAAGAATAAAGAAAGAGAGAGAGAAAGAAAGAAAAAAGAAAGAGAGAGAGAAAGAAAGAAAATAAGACGGAGGGAAGAAATTGAAAAGGAAAGAAAGTGAGAAAAAAAAAAGAAGGAAAGAAAGGGAGAGCGAAAGAAAGACAGAGAGAAAGAAAGAAAGAGAAAGAAATGAAGCATCATGAGACAGTAATACAGGCCGTAACACTGAGGAAATAGTGGTAAGAGACAGTGAATGAATTTCACCGGCGATAATACAGAGGAAATGATGACCAAGGTTTCTAGACGAAAAACTGATTATAGCAATCGAAAGCAAAGGATTTATGGCGAAGTAAATCGGGAAGAGGGGGCGGGGGGGGGGGGGAGATCAATATTTATGTGACTAGAGGATGGAAGTAGTGAAATTGATAGCTACAGAGAGATAGAGAGAAGAGAAAAGGAGAGTGTTAATGAACACCGCACAAAACTGAAGGTCTTTTCAGTAATTAGAGCCCTGGGGGAGATGCTGTGGAGTTTGAAATGAAGAATGTGAAACAAATGGTGAGTGAAGGTGGGACAGTGAAGAGAATTAATGATTAGAGAGAGGATGGATGGTGACGTAATGAAAAGATTGTAAATAAAAGAGAGTATGTGTGTGTGAGAGAGAGAGAGAGAGAGAGGGGGGGGGTTGCTGGGGAAAGAAAGATAGAGAGAAGATTAGGAGAGAGAGTAAGAGAGAGAGAGAGAGAAAGAGAGAGATGGACAAAAGGGAGAGGGGATTGAGAGACAGGAATTTGGAACGGAGACGGAAATGTGTATACATGATACTGGGAGGGGGTGGGGAGTGGGGACTTAGGAGAAGAAAAAAAAAGCATGTATATTGTTTAATGAGATAATAAGAGAGAGAGAGAGAGAGAGACATGTTTACATCTGGCAACCAGCTAACAGAGATAGGGAAGAGGGAAAAGTAGAATGCGGAAGGACACACAACAAAATAAAGATAACAGATGATGAGAGAAGCGGAAACGTGAGAAAGAGGAAACGAGGAGAGAGAGAGAGAGCGAGAGAGATAGATAGATAGATAGAGAGAGAAGGAGAGATAGAGAGAGAGAGAGAGAGATAGATAGATAGAGAGAGAGAAGGAGAGATAGAGAGACAGAGAGAGAGAGAGAGAGAGAGAGAGAGTGAGAGGGATAGAGAGAGAGAGAGAGTAAAGTGGAATAAATATGCTGTGACTTGTTCCATTAGCAGTGTAGAGACGCCGACAGTGATGATGTCAGTGGGAATTAAACATGCTTTGTTTGGCCGGAGTTCATAGTCAGGTGAAGAATTAGTGCTTGAAAAAGAAATAATAAAACTTTGTTTTGGATGTTCATAACCATCTTTTTGTTCTGTTCCTTATTGGTTTTACTCTAGGTGCCAGGAGGGGAGGAGGTAAGAGGGGAAAGGGGAGAGAGACTAGGGGGGGGGGAGTGGAAAAGAGGAGAAAGAGAGGGATGACAGGTCAGAGATGAGGTGGGGGAGGGGAGGAGAAGGGGTGAGGAGGGAAGGCTGAAAGAGAAAGTGAGAGAGGAAGAGAGGAGGGAAGGAGGAAGAGAGGGAGGGGGAAGAAAGGAATGAGAGGACGGAGGAAGGAGAGAGAGAGAGGGAGCGGGGAAGAGAGAAATGAGAGGGCGGGGGGAAGAAAGGGAAAGAGGAAGAGAGGGAAGGGAAGAGAGGAAAGACCGGGGGGGGGGGATAGAGCAGTGCGAGGACAGGGAGGAGAGAGAGAAGGACGGAGGTACTGAGGTACTGAGGTAGGTCGTCAGGCTCCCTGACACACAATGACTTTATTAAATATGCTGGTATTGATTTTTTCACAGTCTGTGGCTTTTGATGTCATTTAGTTTTCAGTGACAGAAGCTGCAGCTGTTTGATGTACTTACATGCATTTGTTACAGAGATGAATATTAATATCTGTAACTGTTGTGTTCGCACAGAGCCAATGGTGACAGTGTGGACACCTCGCAGTTAATAGCTTGTGAGTCATTCGTCAGGGATCCATGTTGTGTGTGTAAATTTTACGAAATATTATTTTAAAAAATACAGAAAATCGGTGGGGTCTCGGCAAAGCTTGAAACAAAGTCAAAATTTGGCAGAAACAAAAAGACAAAAGTTAAATGTTGTAAAGCTTCCCGTAAGATATAATACAGAAATGATACTATTACAATGAAACGAAAAGAAAAGGCAAGGAGACAATAATCAAGCTTCCGATCGAATAATTTTCATCAGGAAGAAAAATGTAACAAGACAGAAAATTGAACAAATAACAAAACTGAACAAATTTTTTAAAAATGTAGAATGTTGTACTAATGTACTTGACTGTTATTGTAGTGTGTGTACATCGAGAAATATCATCAGCGTCTTTCTCGTCGTTTTTGTTTTAATGGACGTACAAACCATAATAACCATCGATGATTATTACTAGTTTTGTTGTTGTTGTTCTGTACAAATGCATATCGAACCGAGTCCAGCCAGAAATGCGGTATTAGATTCATTCCGTGAGACACACTAATAATGAGTTTTTGCGCTGTTTTCATACTCGGCTTTTAAGCCCACAGCGCACTGAGCCAAGTTTGTTTTGCCTTTGGGTTTTGTGGACTGTAAACCTAAACGAGGCCCCGCGTACTTGTGAGACTCAAACAAGTCTGTCTCGCTAGTTGATTTAGAGGAAGTTCTGAGTCTGAGTCCAAACCGACGGGAACAAAACAAAAAAAACACAAAAAACTTGACTCACAGCGGCAGAGGCTTAAAGATTATTTATTTCCTTAGTTCCGCCTGGTCCTTTCTGACGTTATATTTTCACTGAACAGCATTGAATTATGAACGCAAGTCCATTAGGATTCATTACAAATCTGGCCGGTTTTTAATTTCCTCTTTGACCCCCCTCATCGTAAACGTTCTAGCTCAAATTTACAACCGTTCTCGAAACAGGGTCAGTCTTGCAATTTTTAGACTCATTTTACTATCGCTTCTTCCAGCCCACCAAAGCCCTCGTGCATAGTTGTACCGTAAACCACATTATTTGGGACAGCTAGGGACCCGAAACTATTCAGGCCGATGAAAAAACAGTGGCGTTCTCTAACGTCACCCACACTGGCCATGTTTTCTCACCCGTGTCAATATTTTTAGAGTTATTGCCTCTGTCAGGGATTGGTGACATCGCCCTTTTGTAATCCCCCGAGAGACTAGGAAAAATGACCAAGGGACTCACTGACCATTGCTTGACCATAGTTATCCCTTGCTGTATCGATATACTCTATGTACCGCGTGTGGCTGGGTTAGGACACACACAGCTTGGCAAGGCCTGGCGTTTCTCCGGCGTATACCCATGAGAATTGAAGGTCCTATTGTACTTCAGAGACTGAGGGATGAGACTCTATAGTTTAGATGGAGACAGATTATGAGGAGGTTTAGAGTGCTTCAATGACTATTTCCCTAGTAGTGATATGACACGGTGGCTCTGGCTTTGACATCCCGGTAATGAGATTTGGTCAAATAGCACCCTTTTAGTCCTTAATGTGATCTACCTGGCCTGTTGGTCTATAGATGGGTAACGGATGGTAGAGATGCACGCGTTTTCCATGGTAGAAGTTGTTCTATCAAATGTTGAAATGACCGCTGACAGATACATGTCCAAATATTCACTCATTATTATTGCTGTTTTAAAACTGCACCATTGTACCATTCAATGTCAGTTAACTCTTGTATTTTGTTCAGATGCCGCTGTATGAAAGACAAATAAAACAAACAGGTGATTTGAAGCCAGTAATCCACACAAAAAAGTTCAGTTTCGTAACTGACCTATTATATCAGTAGAATAAGAATTATGTTATTAGTATGTTATGTATCACCCGCAGTATCATTCTCTCACAGTGGACATTATATATATTATTGACGTTCTTTGCAAATTTGGAATTGTTCTAGGGGTCTTATGAAGGGATGTTTCGAATTACGGAACACAACACTAAAAGTTCAAATAAATGTGCAAAGGGTCAAATTTACTTTTTTTTTTGTTGTTGTCTATTTACCAGCAGCTTTACGAGATTCATGAGTGGTAAAGCCTACCCCCCCCCCCCACCCCCAAACACTGCGCGGTTAGTGAGGATTTAGCCCGAGCCGGGGGCTTAGATTGTCATAAACATATTTCCAAGCCATTTCACTGATCACATGATTGAAGTGACACCCGAGAGGAGAGATATCAGTGTCAAGCTGACTGTTGCCAGATTTCAATAGGGCTTTCAAGCCACAAGCATTCTCCCTCAGCGGTCAATGCGATCGAAATTGTGGTGTCCTGGGGAATTGTTCTTTGTTCTTTTGTTCTTTGAATGTGCATTTGACTTACTCACTTGAAACTGTTTAAAAGTACAGCATTTGTTTAGAATTTTACTCTCTATGTAAACAAAACTATTACTTTGTTGGTGAAGTTCGAACAAAAGCACATCTCTCAGTAAAACTTCAACTGGCACAGACAAGTCTTGTTTAGTTTGTTCTATCTCCATTTTCTGGAAAAAAAACTTAGAGAACTTTTAGTATGTAGAAGAGGTATAACAAATGCATACTTTAACACTTGCCTAAAATGCGCTGTGGCACTTATCAAGCTGTTTCACAATTCCGATTTATTCTAATTCTTTGTCATAATAACTAACGCTGCAAACGTCTAACGTCGACTGTTTCAATTGTACAAAAAGTGGAGTTGGCATGGAGCAAACAAAAACTATGGACACGAAATGGAGTGTGAGGTTCCTGAATGTGTAACCGACGTAAAGATAACAATTATAAATTTTTTTAAAAAATCAATGATTCATTAGAAAAACCAAAAAGAATATTGTTAGACAGTCGAAGAATGAGGAAAGACAATAGAATGATAAGAGAGGCGGAAGGGTTGGAAGACAGGCACCCTGAGGAATGGAATGGATGTCGAACATTTACGTAGAGATTAGTTAGAGCAGAGAGAAAATAATTGGATAAAGGGAAGACTGAATTTAAAGGAGGAAGAAGAAGAAGAAGAAAGAATGGAGATAAAGAAAAGTCACTCCATAAGCTTTTTACGACTTGATTGTCCAGCATTTGAAAGAAGAGAAAAAAAACTAATGGAAACAAAACGTTACAGAGATTATTCACTGAAAAATCGAATATTTGGCAGGCCATGAGATCATTGAGACTGGGACGCGAATGACCAAGACGACCAATTTAGCCTGGGGCGGAGAGGGATGACCGAAACGTGGTTGACCACCGGTCAGCATCACCGTCTAATGAAGAGGCAGCTTTAATCACTTCATTTGTTTGAGGTGACATGACGTCCCTTTCGGCTGCTTCACTGACCCGAGGGTGGGTTTGAGTGCCCACTGTCAACAGAGAGATCGCTACAGTATGGATGGTTCAGTTCAATATTTTGGTATGGTTTACCATCCAGCCTAAAGGCTTTTAGTTTCTGAGTGCTCTATACAGTCAGACATTGGGCTATAAAACGGTCAGTTTAGCGCGTTAGATTTGGGTGTTTTTGCGATTAAATGGATGGATGATGGCATTTGACACATATTGAATGAGGTCTATCACTGATGAAATTACTATTGTGTAAGAAGAAAGAATTTAGAACGCTTGAGTCCTGTGTGTTTGGGGTGACATGTTTACAATTTATTACTACGTATATTTAGCCAATTGTCTCTTCAACAGTTGGATTGTCCAATTGCATGTGTGTGTGTTGTGAATTAGTGTATGTGTCTGTCTGTTTGTTCGTTCATCCATCCATTCATCCACCCACCCCCACCCATCATCCTTCCATCGGTCTGTCAGTCCGTCTGACTGTCTGTCTGTCTCTCTGTCTGTCTTCCTGCCTGTCTATCTATCTATCTGTCTATCCATACAACTACTCATCCATTCATTTATCCGTCCACCCGTCCATCCATCCATCCCTCCCTCCCTCCCTCCCTCCATCCATCCATCCATCCATCCATCCATCCATCCATCCATCTGTATAGCTATTTGTCAGCTTTTATTTGAGTTATATCTAATAGCCAACGAAGTGCCAACTTTCTCTGTCATTATGTCTATTCTTATAAACCGTCACAGCAATTTTTGTAGTCATGCCTGTCTATCCACTTTAATTCCCCCAAAACGTGTCTACCATAGACTAGTATCCTTACCGTGCCACCACCAAATGTGACTCGTCCAGGTCGGGTCTTGGACGTTTTCCCACCCAATTTCAGCTCAGCTTTCAACTCTGTAATGATTTGAGATGAACCTGACATTTAATTAAGCGAACGGAAGTGGTAAAATTAACAGTCAGCCCGCAGAAAATGAAGCCTGCCCCTGTTATTGGCCGCGTGACTTTGTTTCCACGAGAGACTCATTGCCCTTTACGCGATTGGCCGCGGCTATGCCTTCATTGTTTGTATGTTTGTTTGGTTTGACATATCATTCCGTCTAGTTATCCCAAAGATGATAATGATGAATGAATAAAGGGTGAATTGGGGTCTGGAGGTTGATGACTAGGGCAACGGAGGCGCTTGATATAATGTTGGATAGATTTGCTAGTGAGAACTATCGACGCGGAATCTAATGAAAGGAAAGACTCATCGGAAATACGATTACTGTGACCGTAACATATAAGATAATAACTGTATTGGCAATAGTTTTAAGAGCAAATATAGCAATGGATGCAGAAATTCTGATCGTAGTACACGTACGTGGCAGTCATGATGTGATAGTAGCGATAGTAATCTTTTAAATAGTATTTAACCCACAAATCAGCCCCGTTCCCTATGATTAGTAAGTAAAAAATTCGAAAAAAATTAAATTTTCATTCTATTCAACTACATTCAAAACAGCATCAAATGATCTTGGCTCTAGACGCATAAGCCGAAAGGTAGTTAAACATCAAACTTTCAAAAAGCCATCATCACTAGACCAGTTATGCTAAATCAAAACCGTTTTTGGTTTCTCCTGAAAAGTAGGCAGAACCTGTTACTACAGTTTTAGGGAACAATGACAAAATATTACCTGATTAAAAAAAAAAAATGCTTGTAACATTTCGGCAGATGCAGATCAATATTACTGTCAGAGGACTTGTATACGCGTTCAGTATTTCTCCCATCCCATTTCCAGCTTCGCCATAAGTATATTTCCCCAAAGTATATTACTGAAGAATGTAGAGATATGCTGCAACATAGCGTAGAACCCTATCATTATGTGTGAATGACTAAACCTTAGAAGTCAGTGACACACCCATCATTTCCTGCCTTTCCATCATCCTGTCCAGTGTAGGAGGGGATGCAACTGTTACACGACAAAACTTCAATTCCTTTGCATTGTCCCTTACCTGATAGAGGTGACGCTACTTGGTTTCAAGCATTTGACGTCACAGCGCGTAATATGATTACGCAATGGTTGGGTGTCGGCCTATGTGAGGGATTAGACTTGAGTTTACCAGTACCGCGTCGGTGTTTTGTTAACAGGCTATGGGGACAGGCTATTTTAAATTAATAAACCCAATGAATTGACAAAGTCCACTTTCCTTTTGTCTCTTGCCATAGCGAAAGACTGATACATAAAGAGAACTTCACAAGTTTGCAGACAAAAAGCAGTTCTGTTTGTATCATGGAAAAGCAAACACCCAAAGTATGCATTTAGTGTATGTGTCTGTCTGTTTGTTCGTTCATCCATCCATTCATCCACCCACCCCCACCCATCATCCTTCCATCGGTCTGTAAGTCCGTCTGACTGTCAATTTATTATTGTTATCTTTACGTCGGTTACACATTCAGGAACCTCACACTCCACTTCGCGTCCTTAGTTCTCGTTTGCTCCATGCCAACTCCAAAAAGAAAATCTGAAAGAATAATTAATTAAGGCTGTTGTATTTCTGGAGGAGCTCTCTAGCTCTGGAGTCACAAAAGGCTTTAAGATACGTACCCCTAGCACAGAAAACTTGAGGGACCTACATACTCATAACAGCATTATTTTTGGTTTCAACCGCAATTTATAATTGGAGTGTGAAATAAGAAATAATCCAATATTGTAATCGCGCAAGTATGTGGGAGAGGAAAATGCATTGTAATCTGATCCTGAAGTGATACGAATAGGTCTAAAAAATCGTTCACTAACAGTCACTTTAATCAGTGTCATGTGACAGTGACGAGTGATATGTTGGTTTTTCATCTAATACCGCGTAATTCAAGACCCATTCAGAAAACTCTCAAATGCCCCAAAGGAAGTAATTCTTCATCCGCCATCCATCGACCAGCCTAACACATGACAAGCCGGTGATGGTCAAGTATACTGAATTTGACGTGATTTCGTATGACATCATTAACTATGATAGACTGGCGAATATAGACCTTGTGAAGACACTTTTAGACACGCGAAGTCCTTTGGGTTATTCCCTGAGTTTCAGAGCACCCCATTATCATTGGATCTACTTTCTGTAATCCGTCTGCATGTAAGTTCAGCTTGGATGAGCTGAAAATGGAATGTTCATTCATTTCTTAATATTAGATATCTATCTCTCCAAAGATGAAAGGATATATTGTAAACAAATTGAATTAATACAGAGAAACGATATGATAGCAAGAGGGCTTTATGAAGTATATTTTTTCCTTGTTCAGGCCATATTTTCACGGCCAAGAAAATTGTATTCATTGAAATACTGAATAAATATCATCCTCCAAGTCTTACATTGACATGTCTCTCTGAACTCAACGTTTGAATGAATGGAAGAGCTTGGGTTTAAAGTCTGGACGTCCTCCGCGAAGGATAAGCTTCACTTGATACGCGGAGATTCAGCTCTGACGACAGGTGAAAAAAAAACTGTTTTATTCGGTATTCGCACGCACTGCAGAATGTCATGATGCCCTTGGGATGATAAATGACAAATCACTGGTTGTGGATCCAGCTGTCAACTGGTACAGGCGCAGGCAGACATAATATGAGATGTATTTGTCATTATTTTTCTTCAGGTTGTGAAAACTCTGCATTATGGGGTCTACTCCTGCCATGCTAGGTCTATGCAATGGCCAATTGGTTTTGTTCGAGCTGTTGTTTTATATCTGGCAAAACAGTGTGTTAGTTATTGTGGTGTTTTTAGTATCCTGCATTGTCTTTCTTTCTCTCTTTCTTTTTTTCTTTCTTTCATTCATTCTTCCTTCGTACCTTTCTTTCTCGTTATTTTCTTTCTTTCTCTCTGTCTTGTTGTTTTTTTCTGTCTGTCTTGTTGTTTTTCTTTCTTCCTTCCTTCCTTATGTTTTAAATGTTTGTGGTTTGAATAAAATATCTCATGACCTGCTACCAAAATCCATCTGCTTTTTATTCTCGGGTCCATGGAGAACATTCCAGGCACACCTGTATGGAAAACAGAAAACATAATAATACTTCCACCCCCGCTGGTTTATCGGTGATTTGGATTTCTTAAAGTCTTGTTCTACTACAAACTGTCTGGCCGGAGCTCTTAAACTTTTGACCGGTTTATGGTCGTCAGATCGTTGTATTATCATTAACTACAACTTAATGTCGTTTTTTTTTTCTTAAATTTTTATTGCTGATTACTTTTAAGAATATATTATTTTCTCCTTTCAAAGAACCCTGTATACATAACGACACTGAGTGTAGGGAGGTGTAGGGAATTAATAATAGTAAAATAATGTTTGAAAATGCAAGGATGAAAAACTAGACAAAGAAACGATTTCGAAAGAAGCTCCGTGGGTTGTGGTTTTTTTTTATTACTATTATTGTACCTTTTGTTGTCATTTCTTTACCAGCAAAACATGCTAAAAAGTCAAGTTTCTTTGTGCCAAGGAAGGTGTCTTAGGTAACAGTAAATGCCAAGGAGTTCAATATACCAGGGCTGATTTTTTTTCTTACTTTCTTGCTTTCTTATTGATACAATCCCGCAAAGAAAAAAAAAAGAAATGTAACAATGAATTCTTTTTAAATTACTATTATTTTTTTTTTCTATTACCCTTGACCAAAATTATTCCATTTTAATGTTAGCTCATAGGGCAATATTCATGTTCTTTACCTTTACTATTTAGAATTTCTCTGTGTGTTTGGGAAATGAAATAATCTGGATGCTTGCAAGAGCCATAGCGCACTGAATCAAGACTGTTTCCCGTCCGTTTTGACTAAAACTTGAATTTCCATTGAATCATCCAGGGAGATCCGTTTAAATCCTCCAGGCCCCGCCTCCATTTCTGTGTGTGGGGAAATTCTGATTTTCTGGGAATTTGTTCTTAAGGTGCATAATTATGGATTTTTCGTGATCATTTTGGTTGATTTAGTGTTTTACTGTAGAAATTACTGATAAATAATTAATGTTCTCTCCTTAAGTTCTTGTTATGTGGGAACTGCAGCCGAGTGACACATTCCAGTGTGTCACTGGTGATATATGGGACCTAGAGGGTTAATTTCATGTCAGTCCATATCACACACTGATATCTAAGCAGACCAGACTTGACCCAGTGGGCTGCGAGCCGACGTTTTGTTTGTTGTCTTGTTGTTGCTGTTGTTGATGATGTTGCTGGGGGAGGGGGGGGGGGGTTCATTCATTTGTCAAGACTTTTTTCTTTTCTCCTCGATAGCACATTTTCCCGTGGGGTTTTTTCCCTAAGAGGTAGGTGGACGTGCCATGCGCTAAGTTAATTCCAATTCAGTAGTACTCGATAGTTCATTCATGATTAATGAGATGCAAATCAAAACGATCAAAACCGTTTCCGCCTTGGTAGTCACTGGAGCTGATTTCGTGTCAGCATCGAGGCACACCCAGTATTCATATTGACCGGGTCTCTATGAACTAAATGCACTTTCGATTATGTTATTATCTGACGGCGGTATGAAGTGAGGGAAAATAATGACCTATACAGATGTGGATGATACTTAAAGAGATCGATCTTAGTTAAATTCTATGGAAGGTGTTGGTCGCACTTTAGCAGTAAGGTTAACTATGAGTGCTGTTTGCATACCCAGATTCTCACAGATTTTCTGCTAGGTTTTCTGTAGCTATTAACTTCGTACTTTTGTGCTGTTCTGAGTGAGCACTTGGAGAGGTCATGCATAATGTGGATTTGATTCACAATGTCTGCCAACTTAACGATTTTTATTCGCGTTTCTGGTCTCACTTCACTGCTTCATTTACCTCTTTTTTTTTTTAAATTTCAAATTCATTTATTTAAAACCATTCAAGCCTGTGCTTGCTCATTCATCTCTTTTACTCATTCACACACTCACTCCTTCCGCGTGATTACTTTACATTGTGCAAAGAGAGGATGTGGAAGACGGTGTGACATCAGGGAGTGGATGAGACAACGAGGCAAGGAGAAGGGGAGAGGGGCGGGTGGACTGTACAGGATAGGGTGTGTGAAGACGTCAAAAACTGAAAGACTAACACACAGGTATAAGAGCATCTTAAATATAAGTTTGAAAGATACGATTATAATAGAACGAGGAGATGGAGAAAGAATAAGAGAGGGAAAAAAATGAAGAGAAAGGGTGCGGAAGAAAAAGGACAGCGAGAGACAAGGGGGAAGAGAGAGAGAGAGAGAGAGAGAGAGAGAGAGAGAGAGAGAGAGAAAGAGAAAGAGAGAGAGAGAGAGAGAGAAAGAGAGAGAGAGAGAGAGAAAGAGAGAGAAAGAGAGAGAGAGAGAGAGAGAGAGAGAAAGAGAGAGAGAGAGAGAGAGAAAGAGAGATAGAGAGAGAATTAAAGAGAGAAGAAAATTGGTATAGAATTGAAATGGAGATTCAATTTCTACGTCTGAGCGCATCCGTTTCTACCGACACTCTAGTCAGTCTTGCGGGGGGCGAGCCTTTAGTTCAGTGTAATTTGTCATTAATTATCCTGTCCTTCCAGTGACTTTCTACCTCAGACTGATTCCGGTTTTAGTGATTTTCAGGCTGGCAGGGAACAAAATATTCGCTATACGTGAATATTATTCCTTTGCTTTTAATATAATCATGGTAATATGAGATTTGGAGCTTTTTTTTTTGGTGTGGTTGTTTCATGCCATTAGTTATATTCGTTGTTGTGTGAGTATTTACCTACGACAATTTCGAGCAGATATCAACATCACTTCAGTAAATAGAGCATAATTGCTGTCCTGACTTTGAACTTTATAACAATTTCAGGGGATCTATGAAAAACGGTGAAATGTTTTCTAAACAAGTGTTTTTCTGGTAATTCAACTTTCAGAGCATTTCTATGAAACAAACAAACAAACAGCTGTCAAATGAGACTGTCTCTGCAAAATTATATCCACATTTATGCGGGGATGTAAGGCTAAGAAGAGACAGAAAACCCCTTCATTTCCAAGTTCAAGTAATACACAAAGAACTTTAAAAAATAACAAAACATTATTTTCGAGTAAATTCTGTTATAACTACATTTGGCTCTGACACTGGAACCTTAGCCCCATTTGATGTACAGAGACAATGTCAACCTATGACCGGTGTCTATTCAGACGAAGACCCCGTGTAATTAAGACTGAAAATCTCAATCATAGGAAATTTACTATAGTAGTTTGATGAAAATTGATGAGGTCGTGAGCTGTGCTGTAAATTTACAAGAAAAACGGCGAGGAAGTAATGGGTGAGTGGCCTTGATAATGACGTCGTAAAATAGTTTCCTGTTAACTTGGTCTGATAAAATGTTATCCTTCTCCTGAAAGGACATTCCTCCTTCCCCCTCCCCCCCCCCGCCCCCCGCACTCCTCTTTTTCGAAAAAAGAGATAGAATTTGCAGTGGAGCGAAGAAATGACATTTTGATTTAGAAGGAGAGAGAGGGAGAGAGAAAGAGAGAGAGAGAGAGAGAGAGAGAGAATGGGCATAAAATCAAAATGGGGGGGGGGGGGGGGCAGAGAGAGAGAGAGAGAGAAAGAAAGAGAAAAGAGAGAGAGGGGGAGAAAGAGAAAAGAGAAAGAGGGGAGAAAACGAGAAGAGAGAGAGAAAGGAAGAAAGAGGGAGAAGAGAGAGAGAGAGAGAAAAAAAATAAAAACATGAAAAAGTGGATTAAACAAAAAAAAAGAACAACAACAGTTTCAAAGTCACATTCTTGGTTTAGAGGTGGGAGAGAGGGAGGAAGGAAATGACCAGTAACCCCTACCCCGCAAACAATCATATAAATACCCCAAGTCAGTAGTAGCTGAATTTTTTTTCTTCCTCTTTGTTTTTCCTCTAAAAATACTTTTCCAAGATTAGCCTACCCCGACCAAAAAACCAGTAGTGAAAAAATAATTTTATTTCCCTTCCTTGAATGAAATAATTTTTTAAAAAAAAGATAAAACTAAATAAGAAATAAAATAAAAAAATAACATTGAAGAAAAAAATAAATTTTCTCTCTGTAACTTCCTACAATTTAAAACTGCACTGTCGCATCCAAGATGAAAGAGAAAAATGTGGGTAATAACTATTTTAAAAGGCAGAGCAGAAAAAAAAACAACAGAGCAAGGGACTCAATAAAACGTAACATTGCCACCGAGTTGATGGCTTTCTGTCATCGATTTTGTCATAAAACACACGTTTATTCACAGCAGGACATGATCAGAATCCTGCTACAGCCATTGGCTAAAGACTGTAAACCTTGACAACCACGGGACAACTTGATTGGCTAGGGTGTGACTTGCGCAGAGAGCACAAAGATAATGGTGCACACAAAGAAAAAAAAAATGTTGGGAAGAGGGTTGGACAAAAAAAAACTAGAAATTGTATTCCTGCAAGTGATTGTTTACTTTGTTTATTGATTATGCAGTACTCAAGTTTCATTCGATTTGAGAGTACGTAGTCAGAGGAATTTAAGTCATTTCGATATAAAATTTATACATTTTGTTAGTCTTTTCAAGCAAACACCAACACCTCTTCAGTTGAGGAGCTTATTTGCCATCCCAAAACTTGCAACATGAAAATAGCCTTTTGGCAAAATAATGTTTAAAAAAAACGACATGGAGAAGCCATAATTATAATAGGAACATGTTCTCAATACACGATATTGTAAATTAGTAACATTCGTTATCACAATAATCAAATGATCTGGACAGCAAGTGAGAAATGGAAAATTGAATTAGATTGTTTGAGTGCCAGTGTTTGAATTATTGTGTTCGATGCCAAAGGAAATACAGATTTCACTGAGAAAAAATGCATTGAGAATGAAGGAAATGAGAAGCACATTCATGGGGAAAACTAACGCAAGAAAAATAATACTTACTGAAAGAAGAAAGCAAGAACGAAAAAGGGCAAGTAAATACAAAATGAGAGATAAAGAGAGAGATATAGCTCAGTTCTACAGTGTAGAACACGGCAGGGGTTTTCATAAGACGCCTTGTCCATTGAAATGAGATCTTGTTCTAATAAGTCTCCATCGTATAGTATAGCGCAGTGCCCAGCAGGACTCTAAGTCACGTAAAGGGAAGAGAGGACACGATAGATATCCCTGTTTTACATTTCCAATGGGATGCCCAGTCAGTGTTTGAGCGGTGATTGATTTTCACCCTTATGAAAACAAGCAAGACTTGTTTTCTCGTCGCAACAGGTGGCGCTGACCTAGTTAGGGGAGAAAATCGTGTCTCCCGGTACTATGAAAAGACTTGTCAAATATTGGAGAAGGTCTACGGCGTGTTAAAGCCCTTTGTCCCAGTATCATAGACCAAGAGTTCCGAAATGTTCTATAGTGGGGCCATCTGTAAGTACATTTTGGGGGATATTTTTTTACACCCCCTTCCCCCCAAACGTACATATTTCGTACGCCGGGGACCAATCCCCCACCCCGTGCGAGTGTACGTACTTAAGGGATGGTTCGTAGCTACGCATTCAATGAACAAAAATGTATTCATTTTAGATCTCAGGCTAATTCATTCCATAAAAACTGTCTCCCAATTTCCATCTCTCCATCTTCTCCTTCCACCCGTGATAGGCCACATAATTATGTTCACAGTGTTTTTCCTTTGTGTTGCCCACGAAAATAAACTCTGTCAAGGAATGAACGCCAAATATACATCTTCCATATGACATCATCATCGCTACAAAATAATGATCTATTCATATCAGTTCTGTAGTGCAGAAGCAGAATATTTGTGGTAGACTAGTGTCAGTGGAGCAAGATTCCTGGACACATAATATTATATTTTGTAGTCGAGTTTATAGGGCGGGGTCTTCTATTCGTGGTCGTGTCTCCAAGGCAGGAAGAACTACCCGTAGTGTTCTTTGTAGGGCAAGAGCATCGCTGCCGGAAACCCACAGCGCGATAATATCAACGAAAAACACAAAAAGGCTTCTTGACATTTAATAAAACGTGGGAGGTGATGGGATCTGTATTCTGGGTTTTGTTTTTGTTAAGAACATCAGACACAATGTTTACTTTGAAATGTGACAATACTATGGCCTAAGGCTTTCTGCCATCATGATGCCGCTGTGGAAACTGCCACCAGCACCACTTCATTAATTACGCGTCTATCACCATTATAATTATTGCCATCATCATTATTATTGTGACATCTTGACCGCCTTTAAATAATAGTTTAATCTAAACATGAAAGTCATGATGCACAATGTATAATATAATCTACCCTAGTCTAGCATGAGTACTAATCAACAAAATCATGCCATAGACATTGATTTTTTTGCCACTGATCAGTAATTTCCTACTCTGTGATTTACGGATCCCTAACAAGCAGACAGCCCGCAAACCCAGTGCTGTCATTACCGCAACCACCCTAGTAGTTTTCAAGTCTCGATACTCAGACCAGCGTATCTTGTTACAAACTGAGTCATAGCATCCTTATGTGTAAGGGTGGGTATACAGCAAGCTGGGTAATACGGAACATGACTGTGGTCGGACTGTGACTGCGACTAGGACATGCTGAGAGGGAGAATAGAACCACTGGATGTACTGGTTTCCGAAACCCTAAAAACTCTGACTTTGTTTGTTCGTCACTTGAATAGCTCGGTTTTTAACCCCGGCCCCCTTTTTAATGATCTAGTGCAGTATTTCTCAACCTTTGTTTTTTGATCCCGTACGTCACTTCAATTTAAAAAACAAACAAACAAACAAACAAACAAAACGTGCGCCCTACCATGATAGGACAATGTTAGTATACAGCAAATTTTAATGTCCCCAGGCCCTACTCTGAAGTCCCACGCCCACCAAAATATTTGCTATGTACCACCTTGAGAAATCCTGATCTAGTGCAAAGAATTATTATGTGCGCGTAAGATATTTATTAATGAAACTGATCATGGATAATATTGCAGAGACCCACGGTATCAGAAACACTGTACAGTGAATGTATCCGACCTGAATCAATTTTGTTTGGTATTTCTTGGATCCATTCAAAGTTTTACATAGAGATAGGAATAGTATATTCACTGGCCAGCCTCACCTCTCTTAGATCAAGACAGATACGGGCAATGTTCACTCTCATTTCAACAATACGTACCTGGTATCTCCAAAACCAATAATGGTTTATTATATTATGTACTTTAAAAGAATAACAACTCCAGGCATTGTTCACTCTCAATATCAACCACGCGTCATTATTTGGTGTCTCCAAGACCAGCGTGCTTTAGAAGAATGATTTGTATTCTCCACGACTGTTGCATATTTATTTCCTTTTTATTTAACTTAACCCCTGCGATGCCAGGAAGATAATTCTGAAACCTGAAACGTTCCCCTGTCTTGCACAGTGTCACTCCAATAATCTACCTCAGATCTTATCGTTTTTGTTTGTAACCTCGGCCGTACCGGAGATGTTTCAGGTCTTAACCCCCGGTATGAAAAATCCCCACAGCTTTGTTGTCACCGGCAAAGACACGCTGAAGTAACTCATGTAATGATATGGCATAATAAAAGGGTATAATATAATGCCTGTGTGTGTGTCTAGTTTAAACCCTATCACCACCGCGCTGTTCTTTTGCTACCATGAAGATGTTGATGAAGATTGATGCGGTTGCGGGGGTGCTGTTGTTGTGTAAATGATGGTATTGTTGATGTCGCTGATGCTACAAGATGCTGATGCTACAAGATGAATAACGATGATATATGGAAGTTGACACGGTTATTACTGTTTAAAATGTGGGTCTTGAAACACAAAACACTGACCGAAAAAAAAAAAGAAAGCTTTTGAATAATTAAATTAAGTCAAATAGAGCCGGTTCTGTGGGCAAAGTTTCCTTCATGCAGATTGGTGTTAACTTGGGGCTTCTGGTTGGGAGTGCTAAAAGATTCACTGAACCATTATAAAATTAATGTTGTTACAAGTATGTACGTCCCCCAAGCTTTCTTGCGCTGGTGGTACGTACTTTAAATCCTTTTTGTGTCTCCATGGTTAGAGAGCTCCTCAGGAAATACCCCAAACAACAGCCTTAATTAATTATACTTTCAGTTTTTTTTTGGTTTGTTTTCCTCCTGTGTTTTGATTGAAAGGGTAGGGGGTAGGATGCAGGGAGCAGGGGGCGGGGTTAGGGATATCGATAAAGTTTTTGGGGTTGAGGATAAGGACGGGTTTAGGGAAAGGTACGTAGATCTATACGCATGCGTCCCAGCATAAAACGCTTGGGGTGCATAGGTATTTGTAACAACAGCCAACTATTATAAATTACTATTTGTGTTTAGTCTAGATTAACAAAATTCAACGGTTTTTCTGGACCAGCGATATCGTGTGTTTATTTGCGGTTCATTTCCCTCAAATTTTCTTACGCTACGCTCAACCATTAAAAGCCGGTGGTCACATGTGGCTGTAGGTTAGTCAACCCACAGCGTTATTAATTTTATTGATCCACATTGGCTTTCAAAGCTCTGTATGATGGAACTGTTTGTTATGGTCAACCAAGCCTAAACTGCATGCCGTGCTACGGAAAAAGACCGTATAGCCCAATCTAAGTCAAATTCACTTTTAAACATCATTTCATAGAATAAAATGTGATATAAATTTCTATCTAAGGTATAATCGTAGACGCTAGATACAAAAACGAACCAAACTGTCACATTCCGTCCATCGACTTGCGCGCGTATCATCGATGTCAACAATGCAACATTTCGCACCACACCCCTTCATAACTGAACGAAAAAGATAGTACTCACGGTATGTATACGCGCGCAATTTGACATGTAGTGGGAGAAGAAATGGTTCCTCTCGCTATTCTGTGTCTCGGATATAATTTGGTACGACTAATAATTTCTTTTGGTCTTCAGAAAATGGATGTTCAACTAAGAATAAAGAAGGATTCAAGGCCATTTTTTTTTCTCTGCATCTTCAATTAATTCTCTTTTTGGCGTGTACGGTATTTTGCCATAAGATGTCAGTATACTTAATTTGCACAGAGATCACGCTATGATGAGTCATGTGAATAATTTATTATTGAACGAAAACTGTTCTGCTCTTGTTTTGTTTTGTTTTTTTTCATTATTATTTTTTGGTCCAATATTTCAGGGTAGGCGCAAGCAGGGAGGTAAAATAATATAACCTGTAGTGATGTTTGTGTCTCTGATAAATTGACCATCTATACTTTTCTTACATAATTATAACAACAGTTTTGCTCAATTTAGTGAGGATTGTGGTCGTGTTTCTGATGGAAATGTAGTAATATATCATGGTTTACACGTGTTTCTGATATACTGGCCAACTATGAATTTCATACAAAATAACGGACTTGCTCAACTTAGTCAGAATTGTGGTCGTGTTTCTGATGGAAATGCAGTAATATACCATGTTTACACGTGTTTCTGATGAACTGGCCAACTATGAATTTCATACAGAATAACGGACTTGCTCAACTTTGTCAGAATTGTGGTCGTGTTTCTGATGGAAATGCAGTAATATACCATGTTTACACGTGTTTCTGATAAACTGGCCAACTACGAATTTCATACAAAATAACGGACTTGCTCAACTTTGTCAGAATATTGTGGTCGTGTTTCTGATGAAGGTAAAATAACATGATTATCATGGTGTTCCCGTTTTTGCTAAATTTTCCGTCCATCCTGTTTTGACACAATAACAATCTTGCTCAGTTTAGTCAGAATTATGACCGTGTTTCTGATTTGTAAATATACGCATACATCTAACACTCTTTTCTTACCTAGATATTAACTGTCCCATTCAATAAACTGGAATATAACTAGGAAGCATTCTGAAGCAAACTAACAACGGTCATTTTCCCAGGACATCGATTTTGCAAAATCCTAGTTTTGCGACAATAATGCCAGCAGTCCTCCTGGACTTAGTTATTACTTGTTTAGTTTTGTTTGTGGTAAAATTACAAATGGTATTTTTCTTACAGAATGATAGTCCAGCTCATTCTAATCAGCATGCCAAACTCAGCATTTCGGTGCTGCTTTGCACGGACCAATCCGTGTGACTTAAAGATGGATGTCGCGCAGTGCGAGAAAACGCTATTAAATATCATTGTAGGCTGAGTCTGAACAGTAAGGTTTGAAATGAATCCGTGTACAAACTCATTAGGTTGTCGTCACTGTTAGCTAGCAGTGTGTCTCCATGGTTAGAGAGCTCCTCAGGAAATACCCCAAACAACAGCCTTAATTAATTATACTTTCAGTTTTTTTTTGGTTTGTTTTCCTCCTGTGTTTTGATTGAAAGGGTAGGGGGTAGGATGCAGGGAGCAGGGGGCGGGGTTAGGGATATCGATAAAGTTTTTGGGGTTTTTGACCTGAAGATGTCACTCATCACGCTGTTGAGGAGCGGGGCGGGTGGGGGGGGGGAAGAGAGAGAGAGAGATAGGAATAGACAGAGAAGAAAGGAGTGGGTGGCAGACGGATAAGGAGAGGGGGGGGGGGAGGCATGTAGCTCCCTCTCTTCCCCCCATGAAGAATTCCTAGACCCGCCGCTAGATCCAGCATTGTTTTGTTATTGTTGGTGTTGTAGTTGTAGTTGCTGTTGTTGTTGTTTCCCATTATGCTACTACTGACATGATGCCAAGCTAATTCGACTTAACATGTCCCTCTCGCTATCAGATATGTTAAATAAAAGCAAAACCATAGGCTAATCACTGACAGACATACTTTGGACTCATATGACCCCTAGCGACCTCGAGAAATGAATATCATAATATCAGATTGTAATCTCGCGCACCGCTGCCACAGCCAACCAGTTACTGGCCCATCTTGTACAGACATCACTATGCAAGCCATGCAGGGCACAATAGGGCAGTCGGTCCTATACTAGTCATCAGATCGTAGATCTAGGGAGAATACTAACTTAACCCCCGTGTCACGTGTGTCAGTTCTGCCAACCACATACAGTAAGACCGCATGTTTTTTATTCTTGTTCTTTTGTAAAGCTGATGAAGGTCCAAGGTCCAGGTGGTAACTTTATCGGAAAAATGAAACTTTTCAAATGCTTTTCCACCATAGTATATTCATCTTGGTAAACATTTGTATGGAGAGTTGGGGGAGGGTGGTGTAATAGGCTTATTCCTCTTTGGGCTAAGGCCCTCAAGTCCGTAGACAAGTCTGTTTCTGCCTCGGTTTTGTGAACTATGGAGTTGAAAGGGACCTCACGCACTAATGAGACTTGAACAAGTCTGTCTCGCTGTTGACTGGAAGCAAGTTCAAGTCTGAGCCAAACCCGAGGCAAAACAGACTTGATTGAATCTGCTCCTACTACAGTACATCATTTCCATTGTCTTTATTTGTATAGGTTATACCTTTTTGTAGTCTCGTTCTTTCTCACATGAATCACTTTTTTTCCCTTTACTAACCCCCCCCCCCACCCCCCACCCCCCCGAAAAAAAAAAAAAAACAGACCTGGCTCAGTTTGTACATACAATTTTTTTGTACTTAGGGAGATCGGAACTTTTCTTCAACTCAGGCCAAGTACTATTGTAAATCAATGTCTTCTTTGGGACTGAGACCATGTTTTGAAAGTGCGCAAAATGACATGTGTTTACTGCGCTGGCACTATCATCATCAAATTAATGGAATTTGACGTTTCAGCTGTTCTTTATTCTGATTGTCTGACACTTGGCACAACTGAGCCAAGAGGTTAAGACCAAGCTTAAGACTTGCCAGAGCTTTACTGTAGATGTTGCGCGGCAAGCCACGTATTTTACACGTAGGTCTCGCTGCCGTTCTGTTTGATTGATAACATGAAGTAGGAAACAGCTCGGGCCGGCGGGCGACACTTTTAACAAATTGTTGAACAAAACTGCCACAGGATGGGGTTATGGAAAGGCGTGGAAAAGAAATGGAGAGTGAACAAACAAGTTCGTTGTTTTCTGAGGATAATTTGAAAATTGCAGGTCTTGCGTGCATGATTTATTGTGACATAACAAAAATAATGTCACATGCCATTTTATTATTGATTGCTGCTTTCCGTGACACCATTTTTCTTTCTTTCTTTCTCTCTCTGGTTCCCCCTTCTTTCTTTTTTTGGCATTCTGTCTTTTTCTTTTCATTTTCGTTCTGTCGGTCTGTCTGTCTTTCTGACTTTCTTTCCTCTTCCTCTATTAACCTTTTCCCTCTGTCGCCTTATTGTATTTCCTTCTTTTTGTCTTATCCCCGTATTTCTTTGTTTTTCTTTCTTTCTTTCATTTTCTCTCTCTCTTTTTTTCTATTTCCTTTTCTATCTCCCTTTCTTTCTTTCTTCTTAAAGACAGGTAGATAAATTATGTGGGCATTCATTTCCGCCGAGTGGCACGGTGAATGGCAGCAAATTCACAAGAGTTTGTGGCCTGTGCTTGCAGGGGGCGCTGTCCTCGACACGAACTAGGCTTCTTGTCCTTCTGCACGTTATATCACATGAATTTATGCTGACCTTGATCCGTAAGGCAAGTGCCAGAGGCCCTCGTATCACGAAAACACAATACCAGAGTAAAAGACAGAAAAAGAGAGAAAATAGAAAGAAAGAAAGAAAGAAGGACGGAAGAAAAGAAGAAAGAGACAAGAGAAAGAAAGAAAACGGAAAGAAATAATGACAGGAGAAAGAAAGATAGAAAGAAAAAGAAAATAGAAAGAAAGAAAGACGAATGAAAGAAAGATAGAAAGAAAGAAAGTAAGAAAGAGAAAAGAGAAAAAAGGGACAGAAAGGAAGAGAAATTGAAACTCTAGGAGAATGATACCGTAGGAGATTTTTAGAGGGAGAGAACCCTCCACATACTATTGGGCCTTGTTTCACATGATCGACAACAAAGTTAATAGCTCTACCATTTTTTACAAGGTTTTTATCTGATCAATCACGAAATAAATGAGAATTAAATCAGTATGACAAAATTGTATTGAACGACAACACTTTTCTATTTTCCAAAACTGCTGTGACGACCTGCCCCTGAGACTTCCTCAAAATGTTTGTGCACCTGTAATGCTTTCAGTTTCATTATCATCCTTCTTTTGGGTTATGCCAGTTGATCCATGTCTCAAGCCTAAGCCAATCTTTTGTGCAGGGTTTCAAAAACAGAGCGCGTATGTTTTCACAGTTGGCAAAGGAAGATTTAACCATGTTTTCTCGCTGTATAGTTTAGAACAATACGTTTTTTGCTTTGTGAAAGAAGTCCCTAAGTGGAGAAAAAGCCAGGCTTAAATTTCACGAATCACGATACCAGTTCTCGCTGACAAGAGTGCATTGTTGCATAGAAGCCAGAACCCTGGGCTTGGCAAAAACCGTACTGAGTTGAAGATCCTAATCTGAGCGTATCAGTTCAGGCAGCCTAGGAATCTCGAGTGACATTACTTTGTTATGTAAAACTTTGAAAACATCAACTCATTTATTTTTTTCAGAGTTTCTGTGAAGAGAAAGCTGATCGAGAGCTAAGATTTACAGAGATATTTTGCGCTGTAGCCAGCAGGTATGGAAAAAATGGTAATGGAACGTCCTGCATCCGTATACATAACCCAGTGTCAGATGTCAGAGTTTGTGTGCAAAAGCATGTACTGGTATTGGATTTCAGTGTCTTACAGCAACAAAATTTGTAAGCCCAAGGGTTGAGACTGATAGCGATATATCACAGTATCAAATCTGGTATTTGAAATTTGAAAGACGCTCCTCTGCTTCACACAAATAAATAGATAAATGACATCTAAATAAATTAATGAATAAATAGATAAACGGATAAAATACAATTGAAATAAATAAAATAAATGAATACATAGAGAAATCAAATTGAAATAAATATTCTTGATATGCCTGATAAGCATTGATCTACAGATATTTGTGCCTCTCAAAACCAGTTACATTCAGACCAAACAGAAGTTTAAAAAAAATTATTCTGACCCTGGTAAATTTTCAACATGCCTCCTGAGATGTCCTGACAGTATTAGTCTGATTCAACTATGCGATACGTACTGTGCTATTTTAATCCAGTACACACAACTGGGATCGGAAATCCCTTGATTCTGTGATCAACGTCCATATTATGAATGCCCTATAGATACTTACTAATATCAAACTTCTATACTATTGTCTTGTAGCGCTTTACGCCGTACAAACACCGGGTCTCATTTGAAAATCAAGTACTTGGTATCTTATTATTGTACATACTGCCGCAGTCACTTCTTCCAAGTCCGAGTAGACCCCCCTGGCTTGATCATTACACTCATATAACCAGTTCTGCCGTGCTACTGAAAAAGACAGCATACACCAATCTTGCTTATTATCCAATTTTCAATATCATAATTATTATTGAAGGATATTTGCTCTGTCTTTCTATTTGGATTGTGCTTTTGCAGGGACTAATACTTGTTTCTTTTGGTTCATCACGTGATGAATTGTGACGCACGGGAACGGTTTTAGAATCCCCTGTAAAAGTTTGTTATGGGCTTTTACGGTCTTCTGTCATAACACGACAGAATTCCCACTTCATTTGGATGTTATTATGATATGATTAGCCTCATCGAATTCGCCGATATGTCAAAACTTTTGTCCCCACGTGGTCCGCGAAATCTGTCCATACAAGCAAAGTGTTGGCTTTAATCAAGAAGTTTCCACACTGATTCAACCATGTTTGTCTTTAGATAGTAATCCCGCAGGTCTGTCAGCAATCCTGTGTAGTTATGTACGGCACAGCTCTTCTCGTTGCGTAGTGCTTGGGATCCTGGGAGTCTCTTCATAGTGTCCAGAATAAAGGGGTTGTTCAAGTTGAAACACTTTCTTAACAATCGCAATGGAATAATTATATTATTGCCATGGAAATCACCATAGTTTTGTGAGTGGTAAGAGTACATGGCGTGAAATCAGTGAATTCACAAATCGCAAATTTAAGAATTTCTTTCTTTGAATTATTATTACAGAATACATTTATGTAGTGCCTGTTTGTACAAAGTGGATCCAAAGCGGGAAATCTCTCTCTCTCTCTCTCTCTCTTTCTCTCTCTCTCCCCCCCCCCCCCTCTCTCTCTCCCTCTTTTTCCCTCTCCAGTCTCTCTGTTTTACGTCCTTACCACCTAAATAGCACTAAAGCCTGCATATTAAAACATGTTCACCATTTTTCTGTTTTTGACTTTACTAGTTTAAATAGAAGAAAATTGTGAGCTAGTCTAATGTTTACAGAAACATTGATAATTTCTTTTGTTTGGAACTCTCAATGAACTGATAAATCTAAGCCTAAGACAGATATAAACAATTAGCTGGCAGCCAAAACAAGTTATGCGTGTAAAGAATTCATAAAAGAAACCAATAACACTGTTCAACAAGAGTTCTAATGTAATATTATGTTCAGTGTACAGATTTTTTCCAACATGCTGAATGAATGGAATGACTTCTTGTATACGGAATTCGTCAGATATTCAACATTCGTCTATGAATTCCTTCAGTTTCAGGTCCGTAGAATTTCACTCGCTTTTTGATATATTATTATCAACTAGCATACTCTAGTGAAACTGTTGGTTCGAGGATTGAGGATTTCTGTTTTTACTTGATCACACCCACAGTGAAAAGGCATAGCTGAGGATCTTAGCTTACTGAAGATGAAGAGAGTACGGTCTTTATTTCGTTATGAATATATAGCGAGACCAGTGTCTTTGTTTCTTTGTGTTGAGGAGAAAGTTTAATATAACTTTTGGAGCCTCTGATGTCCCGTTTTAACACCCTTCATGGGCATTCACCGCTAGAAACTACAAAGCGAATGTACATTATTTTGTAAGATACTGAAAGAAATTCATCACAGTCAATGGATTTTTGATGGTAAATCGATGTCTGGCAATTTTGCTGAGTTATACATGCAACCTTTCTTGAGCTATTCATGTGTATATTTATTTAGCATACTTTTTTTTTTTTTTCAAATTCAAGGCAATTTCAACACTGTCCACCCAAACTGAATTTTAAAAAATGAATGTGAATGTTAGCCTGATATCGCACCGAGAGACAAGTCTGTTTTGTCTCGGAGTTTAGTGTGGGAGTTTGAGTTTAACGGCGCGTCGGCACGATAACGGCCTTTTTACGCCTTTCAAGTTTGTTTTTTTTAATTATGATCTCACTTTGGGCTAGCCTTAGTATGAGACCTGAACCATAGAGTTAAACGGACCTGACGCACTGATTGAGGCTGAAACACGCCTGTATCACTAGTTGGGTGCGCCAAAACTGTCGAGGAAAGACAGATCTCATTCATTCAGTCAAAACTGACGCAAAAGAGATTAAATTTGACTCAGTGTGCCACCAGCATTGATATCCGTAATAGATAGAGAGAAAAAGTAATGGGGGAAAATAACAAAAAAAGGCTTGAGAGAGAGAGAGAGAGAGAGAGAATGAATGAAGTAATGCAAACGAGAAGTTAGTTATTATTAAAAACAGTGCAGAAAGTATGAAGGACAAAGAATAATTACTTTATCTGACAAACCATTATGCACGGATACAGTTTGATATACCCCAAAAACTCCCCAGACGCGAACATTACATTGATTATATACACTGTGTAGACATTTGTGAAAGACAATGTAAGCCAGCACAACGAAGCTTTAAGCTGCTACCCCAAGGCAGAGTATAAACAGCGCAGCACACAGCACAGAAACCCCTGGTACCTGTCTGTCTGGCATTCCCCTTAGATCAGTTACATGCCTCATTGAAACTAAATTTATATTGTTTAAACATCTCTGTCGTGCTATGAGAGAAAACTGTATTATACCAAAAGCGAAATTTTACGGGAGAAGTAAAAAAATCATTTTTGCCTCGTCCCCAGCTTTAGTTCTTTGCCCAGAATCAGTTATAATTATGGTGATGGAAAGAGATTGTTAGGCCTTCAAGGTTACGACCAAGATAAAAAAGATTACAGAAGTACACTTTTCATTCTAAAAGCCATGTCGAAAAGTAAATTTGACCCAGCACAACCTATGTTCTTGTTTGTTCGAAATCTTTTTCCACAAGTGACAAATGCGAGGTTAAACGTTTGCGGTTTTAGTCATTATGATTATGAGTTAGAATAAATCGAGACTGTGGAGCAGTTTGATAAGTGCCGCAACGCATTTTAAACACGTGTCAAAGTGTACAGTTGTTATACCACCTCTACATACTAAGAGATCTATAGTTTTTCAGAAAATGGAGATAGCAGAAACAAGAACAAAGGTCGGGCATATGCGGTCTTTTCTTGTAAAACGGCAGAGCTGTTCCTCGGGGTTCTTCCGAACCACCAACCCGAAAACCACCGTTGTTTATCTTTCTTTCTGGCGTTCTTCTTGGTCTGCATAAGAAAAGGATTCCACTGGTTTATATCAATGTTCTGATCGAATAGAAACAGTTTGCGGCATTCCTGAAGGACGCACTTGAATTCAAGGATTTCGCGTAATTAAAATTCGTTCAGGCAACGATTGTTATCAGAACTTGAATTTCAGTTGTAGTTGGGTGGAGAGTAAAAATGTATTTTATCTGTGTAGTAAAAGTTTATCTTTGTTAAGCTGGCATTATCTGCTTAGTGTACAACTCACGTTTTGTTCAAGAATCTTCAAAACCAAAGCGACATTTTCTCATGTACACGGGGTTTCCATATGGAGTATGGTTGGCAGTTGTAGTTGCTCATTGAATCAAGTTTGTTTTACATTGACTCAGACTAACTTTCTTAGCGAGACGGAGTAGTTTCAGCTCGGGGTACCTTTAACTCCATTGTCTACGAAATTGAGACATAACAGACTTGAATCAATGCACTATGGGCCCGGCCTATGATCCAGAGGTAGAACTATGTCCCTTCAGCTTCGTATGATCAAACAGTATAATACCTTAGACCTGTTCACGGTTGTTACTAGGACTAGCAAATTCCGTCAACCACAGTTCTGAAAGAGAATGGTTATAACATTATGACATGTGGCTATTCAGATCTGGGGCCAACAAAATATGGGTCTTGAAATAATTAAGATTACAGTAATTGAAAGAAAAAACGATCACACGTAGAATATTACTACACTATTATTATTATTACCTCAAATGGACAAAATTATGAAAGCATTTAAATTTAACTGCTGTGTGTGTTCTCATGTCCTCATAAACCGACAAGCTAACTTACATCTGTCCACCAGTTATCATACTTTTTTACATGAGTGGTTTCCGAACGTTTTAGCTAAAGACATCTATTTATGGATCTAGCTCCAGTACGTTATTATTATTATTATTATTATTATTATTATCACCATCATCATCATCATCGTCATCATTATTGGTCTCTTCCCTGGTGTGACTGAACACATTCCAGATCATCAGGACAACTCGTTTTTTGAAGGAAGGGGGACCAACTGGTTGTATCCAACAAACACGACTCGATCACGTTTTATAATGATGATAATGGTCTGTGTTGACGTAAGCTGTTTTTCTCCCAACACATAGGCTGATTGTTTTTCCTACCTCCCTAATGCTCTAGACTCCTGCAGACTAATTAAACCACGTGAATAGGTCAAACATTTGAGGAATTTTAAGTAATGTCATCACCAACCTGAAATGTTCGTGTTGAAAGATGCTGACCCCCGTGAATGTGGTGCTTGCCTGTGCTCTTATCAATAAATTGTTTTACACTGTATAGTATTTGCTGATAGAGGGAGGGGCGGCGAGAAGGAGAGAAAGAGAGGAAATGAGAGAGATGCAGAAAGAGAGGGAGAGAAATGGGGAAGAAACAAAGAGCGAGAGACACACACACGCACGCGCGCATACACACAGGGACATAGAAGGAGATAGACCGGGGTGAGGAAAGTGTGTGTGTGGGATGTGGGTGGGGGGTGGGGGCACACATACTGGAGGAGGAGAAAGAGAGAGAGAGAGAGAGAGAAAGAGAGAGAGAGAGAGAGAGAGAGAGAAAGTCTGTGCTTGCCATTAATGAAAGAGGCGCTCATTTCCTGTTGCCACGGCTAAGTCATGAATCCATCTGAGTGTGGTCGATGGCAAATGAGCCAAATGTAGTCACAGAAATAGTACCGTTTAAGTTTATTGTCTTGCGTATAAATATGTTTTATCTTTCCATTAAAACAAAACAAGCCCACCGCATTGGTCGTTTTTCCTGTTGTTGTTCGGCTATGTATCAACACCGTCTAAAGTATACTTCTAGTCACATTCTGCTTTTATGTCTTTCTTTTCTAGGTCATCAAGTACGAGAACAAAACACTGTAGCTCTGCCAAGAAAGCACTGCTGACTACGATTTGACTCGGACTAAAGTTAGAGGCAAAAACAGTGCAGATCACCAAATCAACAATGGCCTGGTCTTGAACTGCCCGTGGAACATAATTGTGCAACTTATACTGAAGAATTAAACCACCAAGACCGTCGACGATCCAAGGATTTCCTGACCCTTTTTTAATTCCCAATCATGTTGCGATTACTTGTTATCAGTCTAATGATATTGATGCTGTCCGCACAAGGAGATATCCAAGTTGCTATAGACGAAGAGGTATCTCCGGAGACAGTAGTGACACGCCTCAGGGACCACAGCAGCGTGTACAGTAGTCTTTCGCCAGACCAGATTCTTCTTATGAACTATGACATTCTGAGCCAGAACAGCGCTCCAGCCAACTACTTCAAAGTGAATTCACAGACAGGGGTGGTGACGGTGGCTAGGAGGATAGATCGAGAGGGCATTTGTGACCCCGGCCCCACATGTGCTGTAAGTGCACTGGTTTTCGTCTTTTTAACACGGTACACTTACTGTAATTTACCAGCTACTTTGACTGTGATCAATGTAAATATTATGACACATCTGCTTTAACAGTAAACCTTGGCGTGTACAAAAATTCAGTGGTGCACAAAATAACAATGAAGGGGTTAATTAGATAAGAAAGATAAGATAAGAATCACTTTATGATCCCATGAAAGAAATTCTTTTTCATATGGCGTTTAAGAGCACATAATTACATGGTTCACAATCTCACGGATCATTGCACGAACATGTCACAACTGGATAAACTCAATAACAAGCATACATGAAGTGACATGGTAAAGGACCTTGGTGGAATATGGCAAACATCTAGCTTATAGAGTCGTTCTTGAGGCGAATTGCGGGAGGCAAAAAACTACCTTTTGTATCTTCCTCTGTGACGGCCTATGAATGATTTGAAAATGGTAAGCAGCGAGCCTTAGATTTGTAACCCCCGGGCCAGTTCATATTTACTCTTCGACATTATTTAGAGGATTAATGCACGTCCAGTTTTGTGCATTCCAAAAACAGGTATCCAAACCACGATGTGTTATAATTTATTGTACTGTTCAAACGCTCCAGACATTCCAGAAAAGAATCACGTGAATTGCTGCAGAATATTAAAAAGCAAAAGAAACAGACTAAACAACATGGATAGTTACGTCTTCATTCTTTTCATTTAAGCACTAGATATTGTGATAATGGATTTGGCAACTTTCAATCCAAGTAAACAAACAGATAAACAATTAACCAAGTAACAGTAAAATGCACCGAGATGGTGTTTTCATTATCTCTATAGCCAATTTGTTTACCATTAGCAATGTTTTTTTTTTGTTTTTATTTTAATCTTTGATACTATCATTTTCTTACCATAGGTGAGCTTCAACATAGCTATCAAAGCTGGTCCGCAAGCGTCGATATCCTTCTCCAATGTGGTGACGGTTGAGGTAGTCATAAACGATGTCAATGACAACCCACCCAGATTTCCTGCCAGAGATGTCACTCTGGAAGTGTCAGAAGGCGCGAAGGTACTATTGTCACTCTTTAAAACAGTCTGGACATCACGTGCCACAAAATGATTCTCATTAAAAACGGTTTGCAGTGACCGGTTGGCTCATAGGGATTGTCGGAGATCACTCTGCAAGTTCACACGTATAAAATCAGCAAGAATGAAACTGAACTACAGTTTTTATCTGTTTCCGTATCATGTGAAACCTATTGTGTAAACCATAAACGGCACATTTAGACATGGAGATTGATCAGATCAGACACTAAGGTTAACATGAGTTAGGCATACAAATAATACAATTGAGATATTCCATTATTCTTTTTTTTTAAGTGGATAGTCTGTAGCGGCCTGTTTACGCAGGAAGTAGTAAATGTATCTGTTGTCTCTTGGGACATTGAAGGAGTTCAAGTACAGCCGCTGTACCGAAGGGTTTTGAATGTACCATAATCTTACCCAATTTTGCCTACCTTAGAATAATTTCAGATTTATAATTTTGGTTTGCAAAACTGACGCATGTTTGAAGCGTTTTAATAGGGCAGTCTGGATCCACCAGGATAGTGTGTAATGCTGTTGTTGGTTGTTTTTTTTATTCCTATACCAGTTCTTTCCCGCACTAGCAACTTAATGTGGTACACAAACATTTTGCGATGTATTTACAAATCAACGTAATAGACATCATAAAAAACCTTTTGTTTCTTTTTCCCACTGCCAGGTTGGAACTGAACTGAAAATCAGTGGTGCCGTGGACCGTGACTCCAAGACGGAATTCACTGTTCAACACTACAACACCACACCAACCATCGACACCTTCAGCATCAGACCCACTACCAACCCTGATGGCAGCAGCACCATCAACCTGCGGCTTGAAAAGGAACTGGATCGTGAGGTCACGGACGCTTACATCTTCAACATCATCGCTTATGATGGTGGTAGCAGTCCACAGAGTGACTATTTGCGGGTCACGGTGAAGGTCACCGACGACAACGACAACACCCCTATCTTTGACTCCTTCAAGTACGAACTGACCATCAATGAAGATGAACCAATCGGCGCCGTCGTTGGCCATGTTAGTATCTTCCATTAGTTCTGTAGTTTCAGTATGACTAGAAGAAGCCACATAACAAAAACGGGGCATATATCACAATTTAATTATCTGACTTAGTGACTCGGTAGAACGTGAACGGCGTTGTGTTTTTTATATAGGACATTATCCTCATGTATCGAAATTACTTTGTATTTAACATGAGAAATATAAGGTGGATTCTTAGAAAGTTGTGTCTGAAGAAGCCGAAATGACTAATAATATATGATGATAATCGTATTTTGTCTGTTTTTATGACGTTTGACTTTGTCTCCATCAAGATTGACCAAGATAACGTGAAATTAGAACTTTTCATGAAAATGACAGTGAACCTTGAAATTTTTCTCGGAGCAACATTTTTATTGAATATTGGTTGTCAGCCACAGTTCCAAAAGACTTAAGCACTGCAAATAAATCATATTCCAGAATAATATTCAAGGTTTTCAGTCCATCTTTGATATAAGTTGTGCGTCAGTTTAACTTTTCAACTTTAATTTTTGTCACCAGGTAACAGCGACTGACAGGGACACTGGCGAGTTTGGACGTATCACTTACAGCTTTAGTCAGACAACAGAGTCTACAGTCAAGGACATATTTGCCATCAACTCTAGCACTGGAACTATCACTGTCAAAGGAGATTTGCGCACCATCAGATCATCCTCGTCACCATTCCTGATGTTCGTGGACGCCGAAGACGGTGGAGATCCCCCACGCAGTAACCAGACCTTGGTCTCTGTGTATATCATCAACTCTGGTAACAACGCACCATTTGTTAGGATCAACACGGTCACTGCAGGGGATGCGTCCACACTGACCATTGCTGAATCTGCCAATCTGGACTCTTTTGTTGCTTTTGTGGATGTCGAAGACAATGATGATGGAGACAACGGGAAAGTGGACTGCCTTCTACTGTCCGGCGCTGATTTCAAACTAAGCCCAGTGGCCAATAAAGGTTACACTTTATTATTAAATAGAGAGGTAGATCGCGAAAAGAAAGATTCTTACGTAATTTTGATCAGCTGCAAAGATCGAGCTGACCCTCCTTTAGAAACACAGGTCAGTTTGACAGTGAATGTCACTGACATCAATGATCACACACCCAAATTCTTGCAGAATATGTACAGGGCCAGTGTAGATGAAAATCGTGATTCAGGACAATACATTACGCAGGTAACCGCTGAAGATGGTGACATTGGCATTAACGCAGCCATTACCTATTCTGTGTCAGCAGATGCCCAGAAATACATTAAAATCCACCCTCGCACTGGTGTCATCTCCTCTACAGCTCCTCTTGATAGGGAAAAAAATTCTACACTGCAGTTCAAGATTCTTGCAACTGACGGAGGTGACCCCTCGCGCACTGGCTTGGCCGAGGTCTACATAACTCTAAGAGATGTCAATGACAACAGTCCCGAATTTAATAAAACTAAATTTTCCTTCTTTACTCTTGAAGGCACTCCTAATAACACGATTTTGGGGAACCTAACAGCTTATGATTTGGACGCTGATGCCAATGGACAGTTTCATTTCTATTTTGGAGGATCCTCTAGTGGTGACATGCCCTTACCCTTTACAGTTTTGAAAAACGGTTCAATTAAAGTGTCCGGTTTCATCGACCGTGAGACAAAAGACCAGTATTCTTTCACTGCGTTGGTGCGAGACAGAGGAGATATTCCCCGCTCTGGTTCTGTTCCTGTTGAAATCAAAATCTTGGATGAAAATGACAACGAACCGGTGATTCTCTTCCCAACCTCCAGGAACCATACCATCGTCATATCCAATTTGCCGGAGAATGGCATGGTACTTGGGAGAATCATTGCTTACGACATGGACGAGGGCGACGCCGCTGAGTTACGATACTACATCTACGAAGGAAATGACGACGAAGCCTTTTCCATGGGCGTTTCCAGCGGTGAGCTTATGCTGAAAGATATGCAGAAACTGCAGAACCCGCAGGATTATTATTTGTCTATCAAAGTGCAAGATGCCTCGTCAGATCCGAGAAACACCACAACTGAACTACGAATCGAAGTGAACTATGAGAATATGACACAGGGTGGTATCAGTGCACCGAACGAAGTCTCTAGTGACCAGTATGTTATCATCGTCGGTGTGATCGGCGGAGCAACCATCATTCTGTCAATCATTATCATCAGTGCCATCGTCATCATTCTCCTGTCAGAGAAGAATCGCAGAGGGAGCAACAATGGCTCTCTGTTCAAGAATAAATGTTTTGCTGGGCAGATCGTCCAGCAAAGTGTCCCTCATCAGAAAGAAGTGGACAGTCCGGACGTTAGCAAATCCCAGAGCAATTCTTCCATAGGCAGTGATCCAAATGGTTTGATCCTGAGCCCAGGGAATCTGGGCAAGAAGAACGAAGACGTCCAGAAAAAGGTCAGCTTCAGCCTTCAGGATGAGACCTATGACCAAAGTAACGCTCACTTACAGGAGAAACAGCTGCGCCTGAACCTGCCTCCTCCCATGGAGCCTACCGCTCATTGGAAAAAGTTCAACAATGTAAGTATACTAATCTTTGTCCTCTTCATTGTAATCAAGAAATTTCTATGCCTTAATTAACTGTATGCATGAGGGAATGGAAATGAGATATCGTTTGAGTAATTGCGGTCTTAAAATGGTCTTCCAGATCTTCGAATATGTCAAAACACTGTTTCTTTCAAAAACGTAAAAACAACTGAGTTTGTAAGTGGAAGCCGTAGAATTCATGCGATGTGAACACGCCTTTAGGTTGTGAGAAATTTAATAGCTATCTGTACACTATACCTATGTCTTTTTTTTTTTTAAAAACATGCCGCCCTCCTGATGCCATTTTGCTTGTCGGAAACAAGGCACCCCCATAAATTTGATTTTGTTAACTAAAGTTTATCCTTTCCATTTTTGACATTCTCCAAGCCGGTACATGTACTTCAGAATGTCGGTGGTGAGGACACCAAGCACGCTAGTAAACAATAACTGGTTCAACCTGTGGTAAAAGATGATTTAACTACCACTTAAACGCTTGGCAGTTCTGTGTTTTATCACCCCTAAAGCCGCCGGTTGTCACCAGAAGCAATATTTTTGTCTTCCAAGAAGCGTCAGCAGAATACCTTGTGACAGGGGTCGCTTTGAAAAAGTACCTGAAAATTTACAGTAGGGTAGATTGTTGTTGTTGTGGGGATGGGGGTGGGTGAGGGGGGGGTGTCCAGGATGCAGTTACCGGGGGGGGGGGCAATTGGCCAGAGGGGAATCCTAGAACCAGCCGACGTTTTTGAACTCGTGCAAACAATTAACAAAATTCTTGTTAAAAATCTATTAGTAGGAGACATGTAAGTATGTGCATGGGGTTAGCGACTTGTTTCGGACTCACTAGTACGCGAGGTTCCGTGTAGCTCCACAGACCACAAAACCGTGACAAAACAGACGTCACTCAGTAATGTGCTATGGGCTTAACGTTAATGTCTTAGCTACAGCAGTGTTGTTCTAAATACGGAAATGTCTTAATCCGTTGCCATAGCGAGGGTAGATTCATCATTGTGTCACACGGATTTTGCACATAGATTAGTTTCTGTACATGTATATCTTGAGCCTGAAACTTTGTGTCAAGCTAAGATCGTCGCAATTGTGGGGACTTAACGGATTCAGTTCCAGGCAGTTTTTGTATATATTTTCCCAAGCCGTAACAGTTTCATCTTTGCAGGTAAAAGGTTTTCATTAAGTCAGGTAATGGGGGAGAACAAGAGATTAAAAAAAACAAAAAACCTACGGCTTCTCATAATCAACTAATCGGACATTTTAAGAAAATATATCCTTTGTATTTTTATTTGAATATTTGCTTTAGCTTAGTTAGTTACCCTTGGGCCGCTCAGAGGGTAGCCTACGGGCTTTGATCAGCTAATGGCAAATCCTTATATGGGAAGCAATACGACAAAACAATGCATTCAGCCAGCTCGCCCCAAATCCTCCTTCTAGTTTACTTTACAAGAAAAGAAAGAACTCAGTGTCCTGCTGAAACTGGCCTATACTACTACGTTACTTTACAGGGCGTTCCAAAATGTTACCTTTACCATAATAATTATTATTTTATTAACGCAGTTAATTAACACATCAGTCTGAGATTTCCTGAAGTCAAGACTGTCCACTTCTTTCTGATGTAGAACAGTTCGGTCGACGAGATGTCCACTAAAAACTGTCGGCTTGCATAATTGTTATTTTGAGCTTCACTTTTCTTTTGTTGCCGTTTTTTTAAAATTAATTTGTATTCGAGCTGAAATATAACTGTGTTATTATAGTCCATATAATATTTCTGACTCTGTGTGTCTGTGTGTCTCTCTTTCTTTCCCCCTGTCTGTATGTTCATGTGTGTGTTTCTCTGTGTGTCTGTGTGTCTGTCTCCCCCTCTCTCTCTCTCTCTCTCTCTCTCTCTCTTTCTGAGATCATCCATTATAATTAGAATGGGCATGTTGATCTAATTTAAATAAATGATTATACAGATTCCACAACAAACGTATACATTATTATGAAACAATGGATCGCGAAGAAGAGAAATTAAAGCTCCGTGCGCACTATTTGCCGGGACCGGTTCTGTGAAATGAAATAAGGGAAGTCGCATGACGCCCTTAAAATTATCAGGAAAGACGGGAACAAGCAATTTAGCGCTTTCACTTGGTTAAAAATTATCCTATATTTTCCTTACCTTATCTTTCTTGGGACGTTCTTATCTCAATGGCCTCGTTGTATGTTGCCAATGGTTGTAAAATTGCTTTAAGAGAGACATTTATCCTCATAAGTAGCTAGAATTGTCATTGTTACTGGTATCAGAGCTCATTAGAAGTCTACTTACGGCAACAGGGATGTTGCTAACAAGATCTAAAGAAATATTCCTAATACTTTTATGATAAGAATTTCGTTTGCAGAATATCTGGAATGAAGTAAAACAATGATGCTAGCTGCTACTTACTTAAAAGTCCATGCGCTAAACGTGTATGCTCTTTTTTATAATATGTAGACAAGTGTCCGGAAATGTAGGTGTCGTTGTATGTTAGTCATATGTGTACGGTTATGATAAAGCTGTGCCACCAAATTTCTAGTCTCTGGATAAATAACGCTTCATTTTATCTTATTCTATCTTAATTTGACAAGCAAACGTTGTGTAAAAATAAATTTTGGCCCACCCTGTACGTTTTAAATGGACCAATTTGTATCACGGCTATGCAGGACAATGTGTATAAATTAACATTGCAAGACCAAAGTTACTGTAGCCAGATAGTTCCTTGGTGTGACGGACGCGATGTAATCCAAATTGTCCCCCTGTGAAAGTAACCATTATTCACTGCATGAGGAAAATAAATGTATATAGTACATGTTGTAAATGGTCCTTGCCATTGGACAGTGCGTCAAAGAGCCGTCACCCTCAGTACATCTATCACTTTGGCAGGTAAAAAGTTGGCAAGGCCCCCATAAAACACAGACCAAATAAGCCGGGGCTCTTTGTAGCGGGGAGCAGGCCTCCAAAGGGACACGTCACATGAAAGGTGCTCCTTTTCTGGGTCTTAACTTCAAAGTTTTGTGCTAGTGACCTTTGGCCACCTTGTGTCCATGGAAATTTAGTCACTCTGTACTAGACCGCAGTGGAAAATGCAATTAAGCAAGTGGCATTAATAGTGGCAAACAGTTTGAGGCCCTATCATCTTTTGTTAGTCTCTTTTAGGTGGATTTTTCAAAAAAATAGGTAAATTTAGTTTCTTCTTCCGCTGGGTGAAAATAAAACATCATAAGTTATTACATTATGTTTAAGGCACGCACCTTACCACCATTTATTGACAGATGGGGATACTATGATGCAAATCCATACATTTTTTCGCCTACTACTTTGTCTACTACTTTGAACCCTTTAACCCTGTTTACATTCTAAGAAGAATTACCATTATCGCGACCTACGTCCTTGTTTTTTTCCAACTCTAAAGATCAAAGATGTCTAGATCTAGTTAGTTAGTCAGAAAATGGAGATAGGACAAACTAGAACTAAGGTGGTAGTTCTAAGGTCGAGTTATGGTCTGAAAATTTCCTTCAGATTCTTCTCTAATTTCACCCATTCCATTCTCTACTGTCCCTTTCACTCTCTTCTCTCAAACTTCTATAAATATGCCTCCTCCCCCCGCCATTATAATATAAGACCACGGTGACAGCCGGCATCTTTTGCTCGTGGACAACCTGTCTTGCATAAGTAAACACTTGAAAATACTTGATGTAATACTTCCCATGCCTTGGCTCTCTGGCTGGGTGAGACGGAAAACTCCACTTTTTTGCTGCAGTTTTAGATGAAGATTGATGACTGCTCTTTAAACACGAAAATAGTTGTAGTGGTGGCGGAGTTCAGCCTTACGAGACTCAAGATAATAAGATAGAGTTCTTTCGAAACTGATGTGCCTGACACTTGATTATGATATACGTATTTGCAGAGGAATCCCTTTTCTTATCCAAGTTTGCCGATGAGTGAACCAAAGTCCACATTATCTCTCTCTCTCTCTCTCTCTGTCTGCCTGCCTATCTCTTTCTCTCTGTGTCTCTGTCTCCCTCCACCTGTCTATCTGTCTGTCTGTCAATCTCTCTCTCTGCATTTTCCTTACCAGAAAACCTTCAGTGACCATGAGGAAAACAAAAATCGCCAAAAGGCTGCCATAAATCAACGTTATTAGCTTTCACGTTGGCCACAATCTACCCTGACAGTTGGGGTACCATAGCACGGTCTCGACGACAATCATCATCATTATAATTAAATTATTCTGAGATGAGAGAGAATTTTTTGTTTTCCGTTTTTTGTTAAGTCCAAGTTAAGAGTATTCATACTAATACAAAATGTTTCTCGGAACAAAAACAAACAAAAACAACAGAGAAACATAGAGTGTTAGAGATACCAGAGGTTGTACTTTGTCCATGGCACTGGGGACGGGGGAGGGTGGTGAAACATAATCTGATTGCATACATTAGTCCGAGCTGAAAATCTGCCCCCCCCCTTCTCCTTGTTTATTTTAATCCATGCCAAGAATATGCATACCAACACACCGTATCTGTTGGAATAAAACAAGACAAACATAGAGAGAGATAAAACTGGTTGAGATTTATCTTTGGAGATTGAAGAAGAGAGAGAGAGGGAGAGAAGAGAGAGAGAGGGCCTAGGGAGGAGGGAGGGGAGGCAGAACACATTAATCTGATCACAAAAACTGACAAGAATTAAAAGCCCTAAGAATGAAAAGCCCAACATCGTGTAAGTGATAAAAACAACATTGCTCATTCTGAAGACACACTTATCGTGATCTGCCTGTCTGTCTTTCCTCCCTTGTCCGTCCTTCCAATCTGTCTTTCTGCCTCCTGTACATTTTGTCGGACGACAAGAATCTCTCATGATGTAAATCAGAACTTGTCACAATTTTTGTGTGTTTTTGTTTGGCCAACTCTTTTGTTTGCGCCTCACCCGTCGCCAGGTTTCTTACATAGGGATAGAGCGTAGACGCCGAAACAACGGACCAGACAATAAACATGTCCAGGGTTTAAAGATAATATAATATATACCCATTGTAAAAATGTACTTGAGTTGTCATCCGATAAGACTGCCTAGCTTAGGCCGTAGAGAACAATCTTTGATATCCTTGTTTGGAGAACCCACTTCCAATTTTTTTTTAAACTATATTTTACAAAGTACACACTGAAAACATGTGCAGCGTATTTTCAGATGAGTATAAATTTTGCACTGTTTTCACATTTTCATTTAAGAATAATTATTACTTTCCATTTTGCCTTCTACCATCTCATTACATTTTGGTAAACAATCATAAAACATGAACAGTTTCCTAACAGTCGCACACTATTTAATTCAGTTCAGTATCCCCCAAACCCTGGAGGGCTAGATTTGGTGAGACGGGATTAGATAAGAAACTTGCTATACATGCGACAAAAGTAATGCATTCCATTATTTCTTTCTTCATTTTTTTCCAGCCTGATGACATCAACAGTGATACGTCAGCGGAATCTGGCACTTGTGACAGCGGCCGTGGTACCAGCGATGAAGACATCAAATTTGACAATTCACCAAACAGAGGTAAGCTCTTTTTACATTCTTAGTTTGATTTATTTTTTTATTTATTTTTTCAAGCACCGGTGTAATAGCGTCGGTGACATGCAGTTTTCACAATAGGTTTCATCACTGTGAGTCAAAATAATTCATTAATTTTGCATCTGATTATTGGGTAACTGGGGGAAGTTTTTAAAATCGGTTTCCACATTTAGGGACTTTAGTTCTTGTTTGTTCCAACTCCATTTTTTTGCACAACTGAGAAATTGGATGTGAACGTTTGGGGATTTAGTATTAGGACAAGGAGTTAGAATAAATCGGATCTGTGAAACAGCTTGATAAATTCCGCAACGCATTCTAAACAAGTGCGAGACTGTGCATTAAATTTTGCTATACCTCTTCTACATACTAAAAGATCTGTGGGTTGTTTTTTTTTTTTTTTAGAAAATGGAGAGAAAACCAACAAGAATTACGGTCGTGATTTATGGTCCCAGCTGCCATTGTATAAATTCGTTTCTGTTTGAAAGAAAAACAAATTCAGGTAGAAACAAAATATCCTGAGGCATTTCTCATGTCAAAGTTTATATTTCCTAGGAAACTATCAATACGGCAAGACAAAAAATACTTTGTTGTTTTTTTTTAACCACGTTACAACCCTTCTTTTTTTCCTCTGCCCACAGGCAACCAGCGTCCTGTGCCAGGAGACAATTACCTACTGGCACGTGACAGATCATTTGACCAGTTCATGCAGCCTCAGCCAATGAACATCCGGATCGTTCCTGGTCTCCAAGGCCCCAGCGGCATCTCCCGTCACCACGCCGCCACGCCACCTCTCAAACCAGGCCAGCCCAGATTTCTGGAAACAGGAGGTGGCCGCCCTGAAGGGGGCAAAGCCAGAAGCAGCTACCATGGACACCGGCAGCCTTTGGCGTCAACATCTTCCAACACGTCGTCCTCACTGAGGCAGCCAAACCACCCAAGGGGCCACAACTCTTACAAAGACAGTAACATTAACCCTGACCTGCTCAGACCGGCCTCAGCTATGTCCTACACACAGCAAGGCTCAGCCATGTCAATGGACGATGACGCAAGCACAACTACGTCGGGAAGTTACGTCATAAATCCAGATGAAGTCAGACTGGATGGACTATTAGGCAAAGACGTGATTGTGTGAAACACATGTGTCGTTCGCCCTTAATTTAAGCCACTGGAAATAAACAGACAAAATTATTCTGGCGGTCCAGTGTTGGATGAGGAAAAGCAACGGCCGAGGTAAAAGATAAAGAAACCAGTGCCTAAAGTTGGCCATCTCTGTCTCTGTGTCATTGGAGCAACGGATGGACTGGAATCCCTCGTCAATGCAAGTAACAGATGACCAGCACTCAATGCTGCCTAAGAAATTGTTGCATTAGAAAGGCCCCACAGAAGACGCAGACAAGTGGGAAATAGTGACCCGTTTCCTTACACAGATTGAATGTCTAAACAGTGCACTTGAATATTATCATCACAGGTCTCAATAAGAAACTTTGCCAAAACATTACCAGGCTAGCTCGGCCTGACAGACAAATGAACTCTATGATTCAACAAAGAGTCGTCTAGTTGAGTTGCATATCATGCAATAGACATGAGTAAAATAGTGTCCCAAAGATGCATGCAGTTTGTTGCTAAATCTACAATGAAGTGATTTTTTCAACCTTCCCCTGAATGTCTTTTGTTTTGTCTCCTGTGTTATGAAAGTTTACGCATGCTCCGCTGCCTGGCTACGGAAAAAGGCTGTGTGTGCAAAAAACAATGTTTTTTCAATAGAAACAAAAAAACTGGGGCATTCATGCACATCGCTTATTCTTTGTTCAGTTTCGATTCCATGACGATACGAAATACATAATAATAGAAAGACAGTGTTTCATTCGATAAGACGATTGTAAAAAGTAAATTTACCCCAGACTGGCTACACGGGTAACAGCTGGTCCTCCATAACAAACTACCCAGCCATTTTACTCTGGAGAAGACGCTCCAACTTTGCATTTTGCGTCGACACAGCTTACCAGGCGTAGACACGGTCTTTTTCCGTCGCATGGCAAATCAGAGTGAAATTTAACTCTCCCTTTCTTATCAGCATTAAATGACAACTCATGGCATGACTGAGTCTTTTTATACTGCTGGCTGTGTTGCTTCAAATGTTCTATTGTACAAATGAAATTGAAAAGTGACGTTTAAATGAACGTTTTTTTTCTTAATTATCATTCAAAGATAATTGTTAGTTAATATTATTACTTCCCACGTGTTTACAATCAAAAATTGTGTGCTTCCTGTTTGTTTTATATGATTTTGTTGCTACTGACGCAGTGAACCAACGATCTTGCAGCTGATCAGCTGTGATTGTATTTAATGAATTGTTTTGTTTGTATGAAAGGATTTTGGAAGAGGTCAGTCACTGCCAAAGATCATCAATTTTTCTTGATGTGTTTCAGTTTTTTTTTTTTACTTCATCATGGAACTTTACCTAGCTGTTTGCAAAACAATATGTGCGCTCTGATGCTTGTAGAGCACTGAAGTAAGTCTGTTTTGTGTTAGTTTTGATTCAGACTTGAATTTCCTTTTCATCAACTAGCAAGAGGGAATTGTTTCAGTCTCCATAGTGCGCGCCGTGCTAATTAACTATATAGTCCACAAAACCGAGGCAAAACAGATTTAACTAAGTGCTTTAATTATTGGCCTTGTGTCTTGTCACTTCTCATGAGATTATTATTTTGCTTGATTATGATGGGACGAAAAAGTCGTCTGTTTCTTAAGATATTGAATTGCTTTCAGTGATACAATAATTCTGTTTCTGATCAATGGAGTTGTAGGCCTGCCATGCCCCAATGAGCTTAACAGAAATTGACAACCGTAGATTCGGTTACATGATCTTTAACAACGTGAGTTAATAGATAGACCTCCAGTCAAATCCATGTTCTCATCATGGTGGACGTTAGAAACATTCATGCTACTAGGACAATATAGCAGTTGATTATTTCAATTAATTCGTTTGCATTCGTGAATCTTGTCTATTTTGGCAGATGAATGTCTTGATCGGTGCAGATTGCGATTCACTAAATGACGAAACTTGCCAAGTAAAATTATTTCCGTTCTTAAAGGGAAAAGGGGGAGGGGTAGAAGGCGGCCTATGACTAATGCTTTGCCTGATGTTCCTTGTCTACCTATCCTTTACTATTGACTTCAATTCAGTTGGAACGCTTGTATTAACCCTCACTTAACTAAGTTAACCCTTGAATCGTGGTAAAGGAAAGAGTTTAAACATTTCATTACATAATTCAGAAACAAAGCATGTATTGGGGTGCAGTGAGTAGGAGTTCAATGAATTCTGCGAAAAAACAAACCATACAATGCGGCATTGTTTTTTCAAAAACACAGTTAAATACGAAATAAAGAAAATTTTTAAAATAATAATGATAGTAAAGTAAAAATTTTGAGATTATTTGGACATGAAGTTAATAAAGCAACAATAAATAAATAAATAAATATTGTCAAAATTTAGAGATTATTTAGATATACGGTGTCCAGTTACACATTATTTAAACAGCCTTTATGGTCATCCAAATACAGCATACAATAGAGGTGTCTCGTCTCATCGCATGATTAAAAAAATCGCGTGTTGTGTATTCAGCAAATAAACCTGCGCGTGTCAACTCTCTGTTGTTATGGCAACCGACGAGATATCCGGGACACACTTCCGGTGCCTCTTATTAGCTTTCATTTGCCATGTAGACGGCTGAAATGGTTCATATCTCCCCCTTTGGGAAGGATCACGCTGAGAAACAGGGCCAGCGATAATACTCAAGCTAGTGCAGTTGTGGATGCCACGATAATAATTTTGCTCGCGTAATGTTGTTATTATATTTCTAGCCTTACAACCTTTACACTGTGGGAGAGAGTTTCAATGGCTTTTATCCTCGTGATGTTCATATACAGTGAGGCAAATAGTTCACTTATCCAAGCCGGATGACAACAAACTGTTTCTTGGAGTACTGTGAACAGAACGGGGAAGAAGTTAACTTTTAGGAGGTAGAAAGTTCACAAACGTGAAATGTTGGGGAAAAAAAAAAAAGGCTGTTGTTACTCATACCTACATACCCCAATCGTTTTTGGCTAGGGGTGCATACGTATAAGTACCTATCCCTAACCCTGTCCTTAACCTCAACCCTAAGTCTTATCGAATCCCTAACCCTTTCAACCAAAAAACAGGAGGAAAATAAAAAGAAAATCGGCAATTGTTAGGAAGTTGTTAGGAGTCTTTCGGGAGGATGTCGGAAGGAGCTTTCTAAATCTAGCTCTGCAGACCAAAGAGACCTTAACTTATGTTCCCCTAGCCCAAAAAAACTTGACGGACGTACGTACCTGTAACAACGTTTAAAATTCTTTAAAAAAAAGAAAAGAAACAACAATGTCAGCTAAAGTGAATTTTCCACACCACTGAACCTAATTTTTCGAATGGCTGTCAATGTATCTCAACTTCTCGAAGCGGAACCAAACGAATTAATTTTAGTTTTCATTAACTCGCTCTACAATGGTTGAACTCTGTCATCTACGTATTTAACTTTTAAAGTTCGTGTCGCTTACGGTGTTCAAGAGTGAGCGTTCATGACCAGGTTGCTCTGCTTACTATAATCTGATCGTCACAAAAGGAAAAAAAAAGGACGATGGCTGTCTGTCACGCCATTAGATTTGTGCAGAATTTGTGCGGTTTCGTGTGGCTCAAAAACGTCTATATTATGTAAAGTTGGCTTGCTTTAATCATTCTGTGAGAAGAGCACCCGTGCCGATCTCAAATCGTATTTGTTCTATAAATAAATAGAAGAAGTATGAAGAAGAGTTATAACAAATGCACACTTTGACACTGCCTTGTTTAAAATGCATTGGGGCACTTATGAAGCTGTTTCACCGGCCCAATTTATCCTCACTCATTATCGTAATAACCGAAACCGCAAATGTTTAACGTCGAATTTCTCAGTTGCGCAAAAAAGTGGAGTTGGACACACAAACTTGAACTAAGGCCGCGCCAGCTGATGTTAAATTTTATGGGCTCCCAGATAGTCTTTGTGTGCTTTAGAAAAGTTTTTTTTTTTTTGCTCAGAGCTAGAGAAAAGGATGATATTTTTTTTTCATACTACACAATACTGCTCACTCATATACTTTTTCCCAGAAAGATCATAGCCATTACCTGACAATCCACACAAGTGTTATTGTCACTGCATTTTTTAATGGAGTATATAGCTTCTAAGCCTCAGACATAACTATTTCGTCTCAGCTGTTTTGAATTCATAAAATAGGTAAAACAATAATTACTTCACTTTTTTCATTCAAATACAAGGCCAAGGATTTATGCTGTCTGTCATTTTAACTTTTTTTTTACGCACTTTTGTTTCTTGTTGCCAAAGATGAACTCTGGCTGATACATAGGAGGCCATGTTGTAGACTTATGTCGTAGTTTTTGTAGAAAAACTGATCTGCAAATTGCGATGTGTATAAATATTCATATTGAAGTGACAGTGTCAAAGCAAGAAAGAATGATTCGTTGTTGCTGTTGTTTTTTCATGTTGGTATTTAATGAAAAAAATGCCTGCAATTCTGTTTCCTGTGCAAGTACGTTTGTGTGTAGAGAGTTTGTTGATGTATATTGTAAGTTTGCTAAAGATGAGACACAAAATCATACCGTAGACCGAAACCAGAGAAATATTGTGGCGATATGAATGGACGTAGAGACCTAATGGATAAGGACATAGCAGTATTTTGGTCGAGGGGTTATTCAAAGCTCACAAGTTATTCGTTCGGCCACTTACACAAATATAATAATACATGTAGCATTTTTTGTTGTTTTTTTTAGTGAAAGTAATCAGGCCATTCAAATGTCAAAGATCAGTCTGGCCTGTTATACAACCAAAAGACCTAGAACATTATTTTTTCTATTTTGTTGTACATGTATTTGAAAGTAACCAGCATTATAAAAGACGTTTCCGAGTCCGCGTAATAAAAAAAAACCCAATTGTAATCCTGACATAGCTTAGATGTTGGATGATGTATGTTGGTACTACCACCATCTTGGTGAAAAAAAAATGGTACCAAATGTACAAACGCAGATCTGACTGGTCTATAACTCCCTAACCCCGGCCGTAGTGATCAATTCAGATGAATAATCCAGCACATCCACTTCATGTGCTCCACCTTTCCCCCAAAGGGCGGTTGCTATTACTCAAAAGTTAGGGGACCGCAGTATCTTACATAGCAAGCTACAGCTGCATAATGAACACAACCCAGTAAGTATTTTCTCAGTTCGGCTTTGTAATTCATTAGTCTACGATCCGATAACAACAGACCCTATTTGGGAAAGGAAAAGTGGATACTAGGCGGATACTTCAAAAACTGGGTTTTTTTCCCCTGGATATATGCAACTGAGATGAAACAACTGTAAGAAAGGGAATATGCACCATATGGTGTTTCAGACATTGAACAATCAATATGTCGATCAATTATTTTACTTTGTATGTAAATGTAAGTTTGCATGTGCAGTTGTTTCGGCTTTTGAATGTCTGTTAGCGTATGACTCATGGAGGGAAGCTGTCCGATGTATATTGCTCATTATTGTATGCCTTTTGCATTTTTGTTTGTAACATAGTGAATGTACTGCCGATGCCATTGGAAGGTAACTTTGTTCAGTTACAGTTAAAATACTAATGAAAATGTTACAATAAAAGATATTTTGCCATAAGCACATCGTCCTTTTTTTTTTTTTTTTATTCTTCTTGCTATTGTTGTTGGTGAAGATTGTGGTTTTATTGTTACTGTTTTGGCGTTGTTGTAGTTGTCTTTGTTGCTTGAGTTCTGCATACCCAGTGCGGGCCTGTCACACTTAAGACTAGCTTCAAAACGTAAGCTGTTCTATTTAGATTCTTAAGACGCCCCTGTAAGTCTCTGATAAGTATCATGTATCATTAAGTATTATTAATATGGAGATGACGATGATGGTGATGATGACGGTGGTGGTCATGGCGACGCTGATGATGATGGTAATGATGACAGTGATGATGTGATAATACTGATGGTAATGATGATGTGATGATGTTCTTGATGTGATGTGATGAAGAGGAGGAAGGAGGAGGATGGTGGTAATAATGAAGATAGTGATGTTGATGATAATGATGATGATGATGATGATAATTGAAACAATCCGCCTCTGATCTATAAATTGTTTCATAAATGGGTGGAGGTACCACAGTGTGTACGTTGAGAAGAGAACGGGAAGCCAGAACACACAATTTTAGCTTGCAGAGCAGCTGCTGTGGGCGGTATCAATGCAAATTAATGATTAAGGTTTTCCCCATGGCAGTGACGATTAAGGGACTAGTGGCTTTACACATCAGGTCGATTCTAACACATGCTCACGCCTCACAGTCATGACAATCACCTCGGACGCGCCACTGAACCAGCACATTTTATCGATGGTGGTTCAGATGCATGCATCATCCACAATCATCGATGGCGTCGCCCTTCCTAATACATTAACTATACTTTCATGTATAAAACAAGTCTGTCTCGCCAGGTGATTCTAAGGAAGTTAAATCATAAAGTGTGAGTCAAAATCGGCACTAAACAGTATTGAATCAGTGCCCCAATCACTCTCACAATAAGACATGTGTCAGGGTTTGGGTACTATAATTGCCGTGCTGGGTCACGACTCGCAAGGAGTTGATTTTTCACGGTCTCGTTGATTATAACCAGCGTAATTTTGTCCTTGAACTGTTCTCGTGAACAGTTTGTTTTTGAAACACTTTTTCTTAGAGATGGAAAGAAAGTGGGGCGAGATAGAATAAATGGATAAGTTAGGAGTGACAGTGCAATTCTCGACCCCGTGATTTTGATGAACACTTAGAAGGGAAGAGAAGGGGTGAATAAGGATAGATAGTTTAAGACGCTTAGTCGCGTTCAGAAATTCGTACATAAAATGTAGAAAGCACGAGGGTTTAAAGATTTCAGTAATTGTTTTGACATTTTAATTTGACCTTGTCTGTTTTTAGTACAAGGCCGTGACCAACTCCCACGTAGAATATATTAATACTGCGAGATGAGCTCGCATGGATGCACCAATCAAATCTAGGGATTTGGACGGTAATTTGCAGGTGGCTGCACAGTATAAAAGCGTAGCCATACCTATGTCCATTACTCCATACAGAAAATTCCAATCTGTGCAGGCGTTGGCACGATTCTGCCTGAAGAATCATAAGACTGTTGATTCATGTCTAGTCCACTATAGACATTGAGATGAAGCCATATGCTTGAATGAGATATGCCCACTGCTATTGTCTACTGTTCCCTGGTTTTTCTAATACCAGGGACCAAGTGTAAGTGTTTGTCCTTTGATGATTCAACAATGAACGAGGAACTGGACATAATTTATCCAGTAGGACAGGATTGCCGCATATGCTAGGAGTGCTACCCAAGAATGCAAGACAAAGATTTATATTGACTTGCCACTAGTATGAATGTTTGGCATACACATCTGTGAATTGGGATTGATTTGTCTGGATGAGGCTGGGGATTGCCAGCCCATCCTAGAGTAGATCCAATAGACTTAACTACGTCAGTTTATATTGACGAGCTTGATCCATTATAAGCGGTAGGCACAAATAGCTGAGAGGACATCGTCGCCAGAGACATTAGTATATTGCTTGATAGATAGTAGGCAGACTATATCTGAGAGATATATAACTAGTACTTAAATTGTTAGTGAGTCAGAATGATCATAACCTTATAGGAATCTAGAGAAGACTTCTAGTGACATATTATTGAATTTTCATTTGATGCTGCTGATGTTGTCTTTTAGTATGTAATAGATCTAGACAAAATTGTTAGGAAATTTAAGGTAATTAAATTTGTGGCCCTGCAGGTCTGTTTATGAAACTTATTCAGATTGTTCTTAGTGTGTGGCATGGTACGAAAGAGTAAATAGTAAATACCTCTCGATTTAAAATGCAGTCATAATTCCATCATTGAGAAGACCCTCTTCATAACAGCTAGAGGGCACTACCACCCTTTAGTACCAGATTCGTAACACTGGAGAGGGACCCCCTAAAGAACTTAAAGAACGCCATGCCATTTAGATAAATTATTCTTAAAACCTATTGACAGACTTACCCTTAGATCCATCTATTGCATTTTATTCCATTATTTCATATTGTACTGTTATAACATTGGGATTTCAGGTCCTTTTTACTTTAGGTTATAGTTAATTTGTATTAATATGACATTTTCTTTCAATTTCATATAACGAGCTGATCATCCCATTGACCCGACGACACCGGCGAGGGACACCATTCACCTTAGATATCTACCTCTAACAGAAACACGACACTTTTTTTTGGACTTGGAACGAGCTATGGATTGAGGACATCACCATCTGAATTCCTCAAAAAAAAAAGTTAAGTGAACCATCTGATTGTCAGTTTTGAGGAGGGCGAGGTGCTTTCCGCTCTCAGTATTTACAGGCTTTTTTTCCTTTACTATATGTTTAGTTTAAGAGCGGGAGGTTGGATGGGATCATAGTTTAGCATATCTTCTTTGCCATTACGAAGGATATTGGAGTGCCTTGGTGGCTATTCAATAACTCGGGGGGATTTGCTTCACTGTGAATAGTTCTATTAGGGATCCATTAGTCGTATAGATTGTGGCGTTTCTCTGGCTTCCTCACATTTCTTTAGGAAGATGTCTCTCCTGTCTTTTTCTTAAACTTTCTGTAACATAAGTTAGGACTTGTAGGGTCTGTTATCGTTCGTCTTGCTTTTGAGTCTTGCGTCTTGTTTCTAATGTAACTTTTTTTATACATTCGTTATATCGTATTTACTTTTTTTGTTTATACTTAATTTTTCTTGCATACCTGAATTCGTTCACGTGTTGTGACACAATGAGTGAGTTCATGTGTAATCTGGGTTAATAAGGAGTGAGATTTAATTAATCCTCCTATGTTGTACAGTAGCAACACTCCTTGAGTGAGGATTTTTATTGAATTGTTGGAACCCGTGCAGTTACCATGCTGCCTGTTCTATGGAGCTTATTAAGCGTTATGTATAACCGATCTCGTCTTTATATTGACGAGCCCCCGAGAGGGCAGTACTAGGCTGCTTAGGGAGGTGACTTTTTTTTGAGTAGGGATATGTGGTGAATATTGGTGTTATTTTCGGCTGTGCGGCCGCCCGAGGAGCAAAGAGTTTATTGTCTCATGGGACTTGTTCGTATCAGTATTGAGGTAATGTCATTATAAAAGACACGTGGTATATTGAGAGAGAGAGAGAGTTGAACCTTCTTACAGGCAGTGTAAGCCCCACAGGGCAGTGTAAGGCCTCAGGGCAGTGTAAGGCCGCAGGCAGTGTAAGACGCGGAGATGCAGTGTAAGACCTATGGGCAGTGTAAGGCCGCAGGCAGTGTAAGACCGACGGGCAGTGTAAGACCGACCGGTAAGAAAGGGAATTTTCGCGTTTTGAGAGTTTTTCCAGTGCTAACAGAGTACACTGATTCGTCGCGTTGAGAGAGATTTTGCAGTGGTAACAGAGGACACTGCGTGGTCGCGTTTTAAGTTGTGGAGAAGAGTTTTTTTTTTTTATACAACCGATTATGTCTTAGGCTGTCCGCGTTCCGTGGACCAGCCAACGTAATGCCAGATATGACTATATACCGAGATGACTGTGACACTTGACGTGTGCATGGCTTGCGTAAAGCGCATTAAATTAACTAGCTATCGCCTCGTGCCATCTCATCTATACCGGATTCGATACGGAGATTAAATAAATTAAATCATATTGTTATTAAATTGAGAAACTTCTATACTATTGTTGCATTTAAGGCAGCACCACGCGAGTTTGAAATGTAAATGTTAAGCTAATTAACTTTTCGCCGTTTTATTTCGGCTTCATTATACGGAAATCCGTTGTAGGACAGACCCACAATTTCATTACTCTATTACAGAGTCTGACTTATATTGGGGTTGGATAGTACTTTTCCCCCTCAATTCTGGACGGTGGATGGATTCACATTATCTTGTTCACTATTTTATGAACCAGTTTTACAATCCTTTTTTGTGAATATCCTCTTTCCACCAGCGTCATTCCGGACTGTGACCTGAACTTCTGACAAACCTGACGCCCTTGTCAGCGGGTCAATGAGATGGAGACATGGCAAACCAAGCTACCAGAGCTACTGCTGCCATTGGATACCACAGTATTTTAATTAACAATATATTGTTTGTGAATGTGTATATAAGCAGCAATTATGTAGTTGACTAGATAATTATGAGCCTATTCCTTCAGTAAGGCCTGATTGTTTGATAGTAGTTATACTTTAATTCAGCAGTATACAGTGATATAGTCATTGTTATTATAAATGTTCGTGAGAAGTTTGATTGTGTGGAGTGAGAATGTTTCGATAGACTAGATTCTACAGAACGTGGCATCAATAATTGTATGCTTTTTGTCCATCCAATATGCATGTTCTTAGTTAAATTTTTTGTTCTCAAGCTTAGGGCTGACTTTTCTACGGTAGTACTTAAGCCCCCACCACAATAACTTTGTGGTTTCTTCGATCCTATCGTGTAAATTTTTCTTAAAATTTCCACTGGGGTGGGGGATGTCAGGGTTTGGGTACTATAATTGCCGTGCTGGGTCACGACTCGCAAGGAGTTGATTTTTCACGGTCTCGTTGATTATAACCAGCGTAATTTTGTCCTTGAACTGTTCTCGTGAACAGTTTGTTTTTGAAACACTTTTTCTTAGAGATGGAAAGAAAGTGGGGCGAGATAGAATAAATGGATAAGTTAGGAGTGACAGTGCAATTCTCGACCCCGTGATTTTGATGAACACTTAGAAGGGAAGAGAAGGGGTGAATAAGGATAGATAGTTTAAGACGCTTAGTCGCGTTCAGAAATTCGTACATAAAATGTAGAAAGCACGAGGGTTTAAAGATTTCAGTAATTGTTTTGACATTTTAATTTGACCTTGTCTGTTTTTAGTACAAGGCCGTGACCAACTCCCACGTAGAATATATTAATACTGCGAGATGAGCTCGCATGGATGCACCAATCAAATCTAGGGATTTGGACGGTAATTTGCAGGTGGCTGCACAGTATAAAAGCGTAGCCATACCTATGTCCATTACTCCATACAGAAAATTCCAATCTGTGCAGGCGTCGGCACGATTCTGCCTGAAGAATCATAAGACTGTTGATTCATGTCTAGTCCACTATAGACATTGAGATGAAGCCATATGCTTGAATGAGATATGCCCACTGCTATTGTCTACTGTTCCCTGGTTTTTCTAATACCAGGGACCAAGTGTAAGTGTTTGTCCTTTGATGATTCAACAATGAACGAGGAACTGGACATAATTTATCCAGTAGGACAGGATTGCCGCATATGCTAGGAGTGCTACCCAAGAATGCAAGACAAAGATTTATATTGACTTGCCACTAGTATGAATGTTTGGCATACACATCTGTGAATTGGGATTGATTTGTCTGGATGAGGCTGGGGATTGCCAGCCCATCCTAGAGTAGATCCAATAGACTTAACTACGTCAGTTTATATTGACGAGCTTGATCCATTATAAGCGGTAGGCACAAATAGCTGAGAGGACATCGTCGCCAGAGACATTAGTATATTGCTTGATAGATAGTAGGCAGACTATATCTGAGAGATATATAACTAGTACTTAAATTGTTAGTGAGTCAGAATGATCATAACCTTATAGGAATCTAGAGAAGACTTCTAGTGACATATTATTGAATTTTCATTTGATGCTGCTGATGTTGTCTTTTAGTATGTAATAGATCTAGACAAAATTGTTAGGAAATTTAAGGTAATTAAATTTGTGGCCCTGCAGGTCTGTTTATGAAACTTATTCAGATTGTTCTTAGTGTGTGGCATGGTACGAAAGAGTAAATAGTAAATACCTCTCGATTTAAAATGCAGTCATAATTCCATCATTGAGAAGACCCTCTTCATAACAGCTAGAGGGCACTACCACCCTTTAGTACCAGATTCGTAACAACATGACTTCAGTCCTGAAATCGACACATTCAGAATTACTTCATCTGCATAATAAGGACTGCGCCATTTACCCAATCTTATACTACAGGATAATTATGGGTGTCATCGCGGATATAATTATTATGCCTAATTCACGGCTCTGAACCAAATGAAATTAAACCATTTCGTTCGTGGTTTAAGCTAGTCAATTTATTTTAACAAAGATCACGATTAAAAAAAAAAAGGAAATAAGACAAAAAATATACAAAAGAAAGTCGTCAAGTTGTACCTAGATTCTCTCTGGTCGTACAAGTGCATTAAGCCATGGGGTCATAAACTCAAGACAAACAGTGCTTTTCCTCTAACTTTCCTCTTTTCCCTTCCTAGTGGCCAGCCACAATTCACATAGACTCGATTTTAGGAGTTGGTTTTTTTAAACCTCCTGCTCTTCCTTTAAACCCTGTTTACACCCTTGGATTACGATTGACTCCAATCCCCACCCTCGTCTTGCAAGACCATTCGGCCATTAGAACGGTGAGTGTCGATGATAAGGATTTGATTTGAGGTATTTGGTGTGGATTACTTGACTATTTCAAGACATAAGAATTAGATGTGTGCCATACTTTACTAGGGTCCCGTGCCACAATACGTCATGTAGTAAGCCTGTTATTGAATTATGATAATGTTTATGTAATGATGCCTAAGATGTATGTACCATGTATGGGCTCTTCAAAGCTCTGTGAAAGTGAATTATCCTCACGGGATAATGAAGTGATTCTTATCTTATCTTACCTTGTCTTATCTTACTTATCTCATCTAAAAGTATGATATTAGTAATACATGAAATATAATCCAACAGCTTAATTTCCTCTGCAAAAAGGTAAATAAAAACAAACTTTTCAATTCAAGACCGTAATTGGAAACCTTAAGTACACTGTCCCAGAACACCCACTCCCTCTTTACTCACTCTCTCTGTGTACCTTTGTCATATGTTAGGGGCAATGGGTTGTATGCGATATGACGCGTTTGCGGTTGCTGCGAACAGCTGTCCGCCATTTTGACGGACCTGGCGACCGAGTTGTTTACGTCGTACTAGGCCCTATATTAAATTTCCTTTGAAATGCCTGACTTTTGTTGTATTGTGGGGTGCCAAAATAAGAGATCAAAGCAGAAGGACCTCAGTTTTTTGTTTGTTTGTGACTGGAGAAGGCCAGGCAACCGAAGATTTGACTAGGAAGAGGCGCCTAGCATGGTTAAAAGCTATGAATCGAAAGAATTTAGGAGACAAGGAAGCGACAAATAAGCCCTGGCTTTGAGTATGCGGGGAACATTTTGCGTCTGGTCATGTCAGTATTTGTTTTTGATCAATCACAGCATAGTTTCTATATAACTCGCACTTTGGTTGAAGCATTTTCTATCTGACTATTCCAGTATAGAATCGAACTAATTTTACTACAAATGGTATAGATCTAAATGAACCAGGATCCATGACGAAATTCCTATTTTACGGTTTTCAGGGTAGGTTTATACACACAAAAAAAAATGAGCAGACAATGCAGAAAACAAAATGTTGCTGACTATACTAGAGCTATTACATGCAGCCTATAAACCACGACATCACTGAAACACTTCTTTAAATACATTGTATCTTTAATCCAACACTGCTTTCGTAAGATCTGATTCCATTACCCAGGACAATAATACATGAATTGGTCATTGCTGACGTATAGATCTATTCACTATCTTCAACACATCTTCAATATAAATATTACTTCGTAAGACTAAGAGTTACCAAGAAAATCTAGATAGGTCGTCTGCTACGCACAACCACGTATTACTAGATCTAGTTAAATATACAGTACATGTAGGCCTAGATCCAGATCTAGATCTAGATCTAGATCTCGTAATAGAATCTAGTCACAGGATTGACATGTTGATCTATCTAGATTTAGAATCTAAATCTATACACTGTATCTGGTCTAGATATAATATGTGGTGTGGTGTATCATTATTATTATGCATATTCTTGTTCATTAAACAGAAGTCAATATAGGTGAGCAGAAGCTCGGGGGGAGGCAGAGCACTAGGATAACAGTTCAAGAGAAAATAAGTATTAGGCGGACGAAGGTTGTAGAGCCTAGTTAGTGCTCGGGAAAGCAAAGCGGGAGTGAAAGAAGGAAGAAAGAAAAATGATCAAGATGGGACTAGAACCCGCGACCTCTGCTACGGCACCCGTCGCCTTGCCAAGAAGAAAACAGATCGCTTAACCGTCCGGCCACTCCGCCTCTCAAAAAGAGAGACGATCGTGGCCGAACTGTTTCACGGTGTCTCTTGCTGACTTGAGTATTCGTTCGCTGGGACCCAACCACAGACTAATAAATAACCAGACTGGAAACACAAGCTTCGGGCTGTGTCGTTTTTTACGGAAGTTAATGAGATGCGGCCGTATAACCAACGTGGCCGCCGCTCGGGAAATTCCGATTCTAGTTCTATCTGCAGTAGAAATTTCTTTTTATTTGTCAAGATTGGTTGTACATGTATTGATAATGCATTAACTTGCCTACCCTTTCATTTTATTGTCTACAGCTGCCTTTTTTTTTATTGTTATAAATGATGACCGTCTGGACTTTTAACGACCGCTGCATTGTAGCTATTCTGAAGCGTCGGTCGCAACCGTAAACCTAATGTGGCGGATGACCTTTCGCTGTTTTGTGACGTCACACAATGGGCTCATCCAGTCTGTGTATTTTATTAGTCTGTGGACCCAACCCACTTGCGTCACCCCCCCCCCACCCCCCTCCCTGTTCTCTCTTCTTGTTCATTAGTGTAGTTGCTGCATTTCAGCACGTTTGTTTGTTTTTGTTTTTATTTCTCACCCAGGGTTTCGCTCCATTGCTCTGGGGGAACACTGGATGGGTCAGCCTTGTCTATAAACAATAATTTCGCCTCATAGCGTCTCAGCGATCGCGGATTCAGAGCGGATGCCTTGCTCATGTCTTGTTCGGCTGCCATTTTCTCCAATCGGCAGTCCGTCAAAACGGCTGACGGCGCATGTCACGTGACTATCTAATACAACCCATTCCCCCCCATCCGAGCGTACACACTTTATAGATGCCCCTTCCCCTCACGTGGGCATCACATAGTCCCCACAAAACCCAATCTCTTTGTGCTGTACACACGGCTTGACCTTTGTTGTAAATAAATCATTCACGACAATACCCTTGTGCAGAGACCCAATCCAAAACAAATGCGGTGATGTGGCACTGTAGATACTCTCAGATTTCATGGTCATTGCGCACCGGTGTCACCTTTCCATGCGCACCGCACATGCAGCCGTTTAAGTCTAACGTCGTGCTCAAACCCAGGTGGCCACCATTACTGAACGCCCTCCTATCGAGTAACGACGTCCCACAGTGTGACCCCCCACAACCATAATGATGTAGTCGGGCTCGCGCTATGAGGTCTATGGCTATCAAATGGCCAGCGCGAATTCTATGATTTCCGCAGTCACCGCTACCCATTGCAAAAAAAAATAACAGAATTTGCCAAGTTGTGGCGTAGCGTAGGCGGAGCCACGGGTGTGTGTGTGTGTGTGTGGGTGGGGTGGGGTGGGGGGGGGGGGTTGTCCCGGGCCCAAATTTCTTAAGGGCGCAAAATGAAAAAAAAAGTAATAATAAAAGTAGCCCCCCCCCCCGCCCCCCCCCCTCCAAACAAAAAAAAAACATCAGAATCTACAATGAGCTAAAACAGACTGAGTAACCTAGCAATACTGACAATTATTGAGAGCGACTACAATGTGGATTTCATTATGTTATTAAAAAGTGTACACAAATTAAAACCGGGCGATTTTACATAGAGTTTGAGTACACTAGGATAAAGTGCATTTTACTTTAATTACGCCAGTGTTCTCTTAAAATACAGTACATCCGCTTGGGACATATTTAATAAGGGGTTCACTACTGGAGTGGTGGTGGAAGGGACTCAGGTAGTCCTAACGGTCTACGGGTCACGGGGGGGGGGGGGGGAGGGGCGCAATACTTACCTTGCCCAGGGCCTAGCAACACACGCCACGCCACTGTCGCGAAAGTAGACAAGCTGGACTGCTTTAGTTCAATTTGGTAGATAGAGCGTGAAACGGGTCATCACAAAGCGCCCTAATAATGCTCATTTTGTTATCTAGTGAGCAGGTTTCCATCTTACTGCCATTTAAACCTCGAATGATCGTTACTCTTATTCTAAAACCATGGAAATAAAAACAAGACATCAAACGTCATGCTTTACGCGTGTGTTTTCTGTTCCTCAGGCATATACTTCCAACTTCGTGGCTTTTATAGACCCCCATCTACATATTTTTCGTATCAAATATAATGACACACACAAGCCTGCGGGCAATAACAGCATTCCAACACTGAGGACATGACCTTTTGGTATGAATTGTAGACATCCCCGTTCGCTGTTTATGAACAGTAGACAAAGTTGATGTACAATAAAACAAAAATAAGGAGGGAGAGGGGGGGGGGGGTCAGAAAACACAAAGCGTAGAATGATTATCATAAAATCTAACTGAGGCATGTTAATGACCATGTTGTATATTAAAAAATCTTCATTTAGCTTTCATAAAAACCTAACTGGGGTAGATTTAATGACCATGTTACTAATAACTCTTCATTAAGATTATCATGAAATCTAACTGGGGCAGATTAATGACGATGTTTCCATAAGCTCTCGTTTTCTCGATTTCGATGCTCACGCCGATTTCAAAGATTTACACGCATGACGATTTTACACCATTCACTTGTATTACTTTGTTCTAACGATTTTGTATTCCACGCGAATTTATTGCGTTAAATTTATTGTGTCATCACCTCAAACGCTAATAAAACGTTTCCAACTTGAAAAAACATAATTGTTATAAATAGGATCTTTTTCGAAATTCACTGCTTTGGAACATTCGTTGGTTTTGTTTTTTCTACATATGATGTGAATTGTGAACTGCTGTGAGTTGTGAACTGCGCCTAACAGGCTGCGTTACAATTTGCTCTGAGATAGAGAGAGAGAGTGAGCGAGACAGGGAGAGAGAAAGAAGCAGTGCAGGCAGCTCCATTCTGCTCTGTGGTTGACATGTTGTTTCTGTAAAGCGCATAGAGCATTTTAAATGGATATGCGCTATATAAATGCTATACATTATTATTATTATTATTATATATTATATTTTTTTCTAGTACAAAGGTATGATAACTGCGCTCGTTATTTTAGTTAAAATAAGCCAACCAGTATGTCATGAAACTGTTTACACCCTTGGTTAAGATTTTGGAGGGGGACTTGGGGTGTAAATTTGGACAAACCATAATTCTCGATTACACTGAACTTGTATGTGTGTGTGTGTGTGTGTGAGAGAGAGAGGGAGAGAGAGAGAGAGAGAGAGAGCGAGAGAGAGAGAGAGAGAGAGAAAGAGGAGAGGGAGACAGAGAAAGGGAGAGAGAGTGACAGAGAGAGTGTGAGAGGGAAAGGGAGAGAAAGAAAGGGAAGGACAGAGAGAAAGAGATAATAATAATTCATAACACAAGATAAATACATTCAAGTGCACACAAATTCCAGAACCTCCAAATGTCCATCGCACTGTATTTACCAAGCCTGCATTCGAAAAACGCTCTCCCATTCAGGAATTAGAGCAAAATTACAGCAAATACATTTATGTCCTTTATTGTGCACGTAACGTTGCCTTCTCGTGATAATTATACTCCACCCATATCGACTTTCACGGCGCAGAGGGACGCAATGACACTGCAACATGCATACACAGTGAAATACAACGCAGTTTCAATCTCCTAGAGACGGGCAGTGCGGTTGACACAAGAGTCATCATTTGAGTCATAAAAATTAATGTCACCCAGGTTTCAGTGACTTTACTTCAAGCAGCATCTTAACATTGTATGGAATTCTTGGAATAGAGGAATTTACAAAATGCACAGTCTCTACCTGTTATACTATAATACCGTGATGGCAACTCTGGAGACAAAACTCATCTTTGCATGAACTGGGCCATGAAATACCAAACACATGGCTGGAATAAACAAGAAATACTCCCTTGACACGGACTTATGGCTTGCACGCAAACTTGCATGTCTCCCGTTTACTTACCAGGAGCAACATAAAAACTATATCAGAAAATAACAACGGTTCGTTATGTACAGTAATATAAAAAAAGTGGATTAATTTACGGTGGTCGAACTGCCGACACACAAGGCAGCGAGCAACATGTACCGGTATCCTGCATTTCTGGATGAGTTTTTTTTTTCTTTTTCAAAGCAGATACCTATCCGCAGGGCCGGCATTACGCCAGTTGAAATGATTGCTCCCAATCGGACCCCGCACCTAAGGGGACCTCAAACTGGGCTTGAGTTTAAAATTTTAGTTTGGAGAGAGCACGTGACCCGATAACAGCCACACTGTGCTAGGGAAAAGCAAGACGACAGAGAATGTACTGTACCAGATTCGAACTAGGTACCGTCGGCGTGGGAGGCGAGCAGCTTGCCTCTAGACCACCGTGTCTGATCGGTCAACTGGCTGGATGGTGACGAATCGGCATGGAGGTTTTAGTGAGATCCAACCAGTTGGCTAGGGCGTGAGGTCTCATTGAAACATCGCTATCCAAATAGTTGGCCATCAAAATCGGCTGGTATGCGCCGAATTAAACTCAATGTCTTGAGTAACTACCCAATTAGTCGTCAGATCCAGATCAATTGGTGCGGGCTTAAGCTTACAGACTGCAGCAACGATTATAATTAAAAGGCCCCACAACCTCTAAAACCGGCCCTGCTATTCGGTGTCCATCATACCTACAGCATACCACAATAAATACCCTGAGCCCTAGCTAATCCTTGGCTAATGTACAACATGTGGGCACTGGGTACATGATGGCTTCTCACCCTGATTTATCTTACCCGTGAGTAGATGTTTGTGGGTGAGTGGTCATGCGCGCACACGCCAGGGGGGATAAACCACTGCGAGTGCTTACACGTGCGAGAAGGGAAAACAACAGCAGCAAGACATCCCTGGAGTATCTGCACACGCCCACATGCGGAGTGCCAAATCGAAAGATCGGGTGGTAATGCTTTAGGCACGAGTTTTATTCCCTAAATGGACCGATGGGGGGGGGGGGGGGGGTCTTGCCATTAAAGTAATGGACCACACTTTTTAAAAGGTGCTAAAGAAGCGAGTCTAATGTGTTCGCTTAAATCTGAAAGGAAAACGATTATCCAAGAAGACACAATGCGACCTTCGTTCTTGTTTGTTCTTCCGAGAAACTGGAGATTTTTTTAATATGTAGAAGAGTGGTATAACAAATGCACACTTCGACACTTGTTTAACATGCGTTATGACACTTATCAAGCTGTTTCACAGTTCCGCATTGTATTTTAAACTCCCTATAGCAATACTGAAACCGCAAACGTTTAACTTCGAATTTGTCAGTCGTGGAAGCAGTGGAGTTGGAACAAATAAGGACGAAGCTGGCCATTAGTGTTGAGTACATTTTTAATTAGTGTTGAGTATATGTTAATTAGTAGGAAGCCATTTATATATTTATTTTATTTATATTAAAGGGTTGAATAGTGAGACAAACAGAGTTTACAGATCAGAGTAGATTGCAAAGATAATAATTCCACAGCTTTCGGGTCCCATCCTCAGGAGAGTCCTGAGAGACAGCTATGGATTTATTGACTTGTTTATCGATACACTTTTTTTTTCTTTATCTGTCTTTTCTATCTTTTTCTATCGATTTTTTTTCTAGTCTATATGGTTATTTTCTTTTTTCTATCGATTTATATACTTTAAATCCATTTACTTGTAAACATCTATCTATTCCTTATACTGTTCTTTGAATTATATGCTTATCTATTCCGTTATTATTCTGTAGTCACTGAGTCATGCACTGAATGAATACATTCCAGATCGTATTTCATTCTGAGCCCCCCTTCTCCCCCCCCCCCCCCGAAAAAAAATCCACAGCTATATGGCAAGATTTCAGTGCGCACTGATACTTTTGTTCATTGCAAGCACATGTCGTTGTGTTCCGTTCATACCATGTCGCTTGCATGCATGTCCGAAGAAGGCAGTATGCCTGCGGATCCATGAAAGCATTATTTTCTGACGTGGACTCACAGTGCGTTTTGTCCTTCCTGAAAGAGGCTAAGATTTACAACTTGATTTACAAACATTTATACACATTTACAAAATTCTCTTCAAATCTACCCCCACCCCTCCCCCCCAAAAATGTTTGAGCATGTTATAAGGGAACTATTTGTTTCTATATGTGAAACTTAAAATCGATTAAGCTCTCAATACCAAATGTAATAGGGTACCCAAGAAAGACCTCGAAAGGCGTAAAGTGGCCGTTATCATGCCGACGTGCCGTAAAACCTATACTCAAACTCAGACTCCGTGTCAGCAGATTGATGCCAAATGCCACTGTATATATTTTGATGATGTACACGGCGTACTAATTTTTCTTTGTAACTATGAAGAGCAGGGAAAAAGTTTGCGACTTTCTAAATCGCTATTTATATGAAAGATAAACCCATATGATATAATATGAGGCTGATCTGTGTAAACAGGTACAAAAAAGTAATTGTCGAAGTAAGGTAAATGACAGGACTGAAGTATAATTATGCAGGTTCAGTTCAGGAATGTACGCAGAGTTAACGTTGGATTTTACTGCAGTTTGTAACAATGGACCAAATTCCTTGTGTTAAAAACGGCCAGCAATAATGTATTCTCTCTATCAAACACAATGCGCCCCCTTTCGTTTATTTATTTGTTTATTTATTTATTTATTTTTATTTTATTTCCAGGATAGTTTAAAAGAACGACAGGAGTGGGATGGTGTCGTTTCTCCCATTGTCCCAACTCCACACAGCAACGCTTTCCGCTCCGCCACTCGCCTCAGGCAACGGTGTAGGAACAATAACTCTGTAAATTCTAATAACTCTTCCCATAAAATAAGGTTATTTCCCTTATTTTTTTTGACCGCCCACCTCCATGCAAGTGAAACAGCAAGTGACGGAACTTTCTGTGGCCATTGGATCTGTTTGCCACACACGTGCGTCTTTATTTTCTCGATTTCTTTAGTCCCTCTACTCGATGGCTTATGGCTCATTGTGAATCTAATATAATATATTTATTTTGCGCGTAAACACCCTTATGTTTTTTGTAACAGGAAGAATGATACAACAAATACAGACATTTAAATTGGTACACAGCTCGTTAGAAAAATGTGCACTCTATATTTATGTGTGACATTTACAGTAATTATGCTTTTTCTGAGGCTAATTATTCAACACAGAAGACGACTGTACGGACAGGGTATAGACGTAGCCTACTTAAAATACCAAATTGTCATAACTTTATTTGTTATGTTGTGGTGCACCAATAGATGTTTTAGGCATTCAAAAAAAAAATTCTTAACTTAAAGGCTCGCCTTTATTGATTTACAACTCGACTGACCAACGGCTTTGATAGCGCACCATTATACTTAGCAATGTAAAGTCTGTAAAGAGTGTTTGTTTTACTGCAGAGATGTATTATAGGGCCCTAGCACATTCGGTAAACTAGTCGAGAAAGAATACTTAGAATGTCATTAAAAACTCTTTAATTTGTGTCCAAAGAAGTCCTTAATTTTGTTGTGGAAACTGACGATGAGTTTCTCAATCTATTTAACCCTCATTCCCTACGCTCATATTATACTGGTGCGATTTTATTTCTTGTTAGTTTTATCTCCATTTTCAGGATAACCTGAGTCTTTTAGTTTGTAGAATAAGTTTGTAGGGATAAATTTTAATCTGTTACTTTTAATTTTGGCCGGGTAGCGGCCTCTTCGGCCTGCTCTTTACGATTTCCAACTGCCTAGGTATATTTAATTGCACACGGGCCCTGCGAATGTTTACGTCCTTATCCGAGAAGACTAGATACTCGATTCTAACCCCAATAGGATCAGGGACACGAAAATATGAGAAAAATCCCCAAAACATTCACACAGAGGTTTGGAACTTTGTAAAAACTTAGGCCTATTTAACAAATACGGACGGTTTGGAAGCTTGGAATCAACATTTTCTCTCTTCCGCGTCTACAAACTGATTTTTCTTTCTTCCTGTCTTTCTATGTATCTGTCTTTCCTTTTTTCTTTCTTTAATTCTTTCTCTTTTGCTTTCTCTTTCTTTCTGAGCATTTTCATTTAGTACTCGCCAGCATAAAACGGATCACATTCGCGGGAAATGTTTCCAAACAAAATGTTGAGGAAATATGAAGAAACCAATTTATGGCCCTCATCTTTTCATTTTTATTTCTGGTCTTAGTTCTTGAGAAATCTTCACATTACTCTCTGCAGCAATACATCCTAAATGCTAAACTCAATGAATAACCCACATCCCAGTGATAAAATTAATGTCCATATAACGTAAGGGAGAGAGTTTGAGTTCAAGTTTGGAGAAAGCATGTCGACTTGGTAATGGCCACATTGTTCTAAGAAGAATCAAGACGATAGACATAATCTGAAAGAAGGACAGGACAGAAGGAAACCCTACCAGAAGCGCCCACCAACCACACGCAAGTTAGGGCGGACCACAGACTAATAAATCAACCAGACTGGAAACACAAGCTTCGGGCTGTGTCGTTTTTGAGATGCGGCCGTACAACCAACGTGGCCGCCACTCGGGAAATTCCGATTCTAGTTCTGTCTGCAGTAGAAATTTTTTTTTATTTGTCAAGACTGGTTGTACATGTATTAATAATGCATTAACTTGCCTATCCTTTCATTTTATTGTCTACAGCTGCCTTTTTTTTTTATTGTTATAAATGATGACCGTATGGACTTTTAGCGACCGCTGCATTGTAGTTATGTTGAAGCGTCGGTCGCAACCGTAAACCTAATGTGGCGGATGGTTCATGACCTTTCGCTGTTTTGTGACGTCACACAATGGGCTCATCCAGTCTGGTATTTTATTAGTCTGTGGGGCGGACATCCAAATGCGTCTCATGGCCAAATTTGTTTTCATTGTAATGAACTAAGATAAAGTTAGAATCACTTTATTTTCCCATGAGACAAATTTCACAGAGACGTTAGAAGCACATGCGGTACACATATCTTACGCAATATTATAAAAACCACAGGAAAACTGTGGGGTCGCAGCAGGGCTATAAGCAATGTCAAAATTTGGCAAAAAGAAACAGTTGTGTGTAGCAAAGCCCCGCATAAGAAATAATAATACCCAAACGATCCAATGTCTTCTCTTTTAGTTTGCATTGTATTGTTTGGGTATTATTTCCTATGCGGGGCTTTGCTACATACAACGTTTTCTCTTTGCCCAATTGAGACACATCTTACGCATCATTCCTCGAACATATCACAACTTAATAGCAGACATAACACAAGAAGTACCATGGCATGGAACCATAGTAAAATTATTATGGCACACAACTAGCTCTATTTATTTGTTGAGGTGGATTGGGGATGGTAAAATTATTCCAAACTAATGTTTTTCTTAACTTTCAACCAGATCTGCCCTAACTCTCAGTCGTATCATACCGATCCCTCAACTCAAGACCACTTGCTATGGGAATTGTCATGATTCAGATGTTATTAAAACTCACGCAGAGAGTGAGTTGTTTTTTTACCAGGGCCATGAAAAATTGGCTGGTGGCCTTGAACGGTCCTCGCCAAATTATAGTTGGTGAGTAAATGTAAAGTTAAACGGTTAGATTCACGCTTGTGGGTTTTAATGTTCGTGATTAATAAGTAATGGAGTAGGGGTGAAACAAGGTGGGGACAGTTGACATTGTTAAGTATGACTAGACAAGTTTTTGCACGTTAACTGGCTGGTAGAATAGTGCAGACGTATTACTACAATTAAAATGGTGGGAGGTTTCGACCTATGAGATAGCTGAACTAATTGGGCCAGCGGACTAGCACGCTGGGTAGTTAGATAGTATAAGACATCGTGTAACGTTCAGATTTGGTGAATACAGGCGAGCAGAAGCATCGTGTCGTGAAGTATCTCCGGTCGACCAGTACCTGAACTGTGTGCTTTGAAGACAAGAAGTCCTTGCTAACGGACTGACTGAGCTCTAGAAAGAAAGGTCTGAGTGGGCTGACCTTTGAAAGCCCACGCTGCGCTATATTGATGTTCGCGCCTACCATTAGGCGTGAGCAATGGTAATATATCTTATTTGTTCAAGCATAATAGAGATCGGAGATAGAGAGAGAACTACAGCCTCATAGGAAGACTAAGGAAACCCCAGCTGGCACTCGACCACGAGTGTCCTGTATCATAGATCTATTGCCATAGTATGATTGGAATAATATAGCACATTGTTGATGAATTGAATAGTGATTGTGCATAAAATATAGTCTTTTGGCAACTGCTTAAATTACCTACAAGCCGAAGAGTGCTTCTGTAGGCTTTGAACGTACTGGGCTCTCCTAACATTTAAGCCCATATGATTTATGGAGAGTTTGCCTGGCGACTGGCCAGTGGCGACTCAACTGTCACTTTAAATTGATATCTAGTTTCGTATAATATACCTACTTGCTATTGATTGCAGTACCTCCATAGTTACATGAATATCATTGGTTAAGTTATTAATTAGAGTTTTTTTGGTGTGAATATATACCTCTATTGTCTTTTGCTTTGTTATTAATATTTATGTAAACTATGGCCTGACCGGCCTGACATATATACGCTCTAGTTATTTAATACTTTTCTTGTGTGGTTGTGTCCGAGTGTGAGTTAGCTGCCTCTCGTGCAGTCGTAACATCCCCAAGACCCTAACTCTGCTCGTGACATCTGGAGGGGACCCCACTGACATCTGAAGAGGACCCGTCACCCTCTGACATCTAGAGGACACTACTATCATCTGATGAGGACCCCGTAAACAGCTGCAGGTCTACCACTCTAGACTCCACTGTTATTTATGTCATTTTTGTAGTTTATAGTTTTGTATACTGCTGATTTTTTTTGTTGTTTCTCCCCCACATGTCTGGCACGTCCTCTCGTCATTGATCCTGGGACCACTACGAGGGACTGACAGCTAGCATCAGGAAAAGACAAGACCAGCGCTGTGGACCAAAGGAAAGAGCCAGTCCATTTTGCCCAGTTAAGTGAACCATCTGTATTTGTCTTCGTTTGAGGGGTTCGTCGTTCCAGCTCCCCTACTTTTGACAGGCATTATTTTTTCTTTTGTGTTAGATTAGATACGCGGGAGGTTGGAAGGGATCGAGACTCAGCATACCTCTTTTTGCCAGACTAGCAGATCTAGATGGCGTTTAAAACGGATAGGAGATTTGCTTTGCCTTGAATAGTTCTGTAGGGACCTGTTATTCGTATAGATTGTTAGCGTTCTATCTTCCTCGTATTTTTAGGAAGACGTCTCTCCTGTTCTTTTTCTTACCTTTTTGTAGATAGTTTCAGGTTAGTCAGGTCTGTTGTCGTTTGTTCTTTCTGTTAGTCTCGTCTTACTCTCCATGTAATTCTTTTCCATTATAGTGTTGCATTATTATATTTTGTATTCATACTTGCTATATTATTGCCTGGGATAAATCACGTGTCTAGGGCACGTTGAGAGATAATCTGGATATTAGAGTTGTTAGGCTTGTATAGCCAAGGAAGTTAATATCGTGAATATTGATTTATTCCGATTTATAGCAGAGGGAACGCTGCTAGGAGTGTACGGGAAATACACTGGGAATATTACATTGGTATCGTTAGTTAACGACCAATCACGGAAGCAGTAGACTGACTGCTTGAGGATTAGGAGAAATACGTGGAGTTAAGTGATCACTGAGATAGCTCAACCACTACTTGGTTGACTAAGACGTACAGTTTGTTGTTGATTTCGTTAATTTCGTTCATACTGCAGGAACGAACACCCGCAGAGTGCAATTGATAAATTGCTTCAAGGGAGAATAAAGTTAGAGATTTTTCAGAAGTTGTCCTCGATTAGGACATTATTATATCGCATTATCGACCGATATCATGGCCGAACTACAGAAATATTTGGAACTAGCCCAATCATTTGGCATACCGGAAGCTCAGCGTGCTTCTTGGGTAGACCAGAAACTGAAAGAAGAACGAGAAGAAAAGGCCGCGGAGAGATTACGAGAAGAAAAGGCCGCGGAGATATTACGCCAAGAAAAGGCCGCGGAGATATTACGCCAAGAAAAGGCCGCGGAGATATTACGCCAAGAAAAGGCCGCAGAGATATTACGCCAAGAAAAAGCCGCGGAACGAGACGAGAGAGCAGCGGAACGCGCGGAAAAACAGGCTCAAAGAGAGTACGAGCTCGCTTTGAAACAGTTAGAAGCGAAGCAAGCCCAACCTACCGGGGCTCCGGAAGTTACTTCCAATAATAAAACGAAGCCTAAATTGCCAACCTTTAATGATAAGGTTGATCGTATTGATTCCTACCTACACCGCTTCGAACTCCATGCCGTTTGCGCGGGATGGCAGCGTAGTGAGTACACATCATGCCTCGCCAATCTTTTGACAGGGAGAGCGTTGGAAGTTTTCCATAGCCTCACTATTGATGACGCTAGGGACTATGACATTCTAAAGACCGCGCTATTAAAGCGTTTCCAACATACGGAAGATGGATTTCATAAGCGTTTCCGCGATTGCAAGCCGGAGGCATCTGAGAATTTCTCTACTTACGTGGACCGCCTCCGCCACCTACTCAGCCGTTGGACTGAGTTGGCCGGTGTGGAAGAGGGAAACTACAAGAAACTATATGATTTGATAATTAAAGACCAAATATATATGTCCTGCCACACGGACCTGGTGGCGCATTTTAAGGAACAAGCCCCCAAAACTACCGTCGAGATAACATCGATAGCGGAACGGTATGCTGCGGCTCACCCTAATCGATCGTTAGCTAAAGCTAAAGTAAGCGAACCGTGTTACGCCGGCGCTGCTACTAAGACACCGGTACCGTCGAGACAATCAAGACAGCCCTTTCGACAGTCGCCGCAGGTTCGTCCACGGTCCGAGCCGCGGGTTAGCAGGAGGCAACCGAATCCCCATAAATTTTCTCGGGACTGGGAACCCCGAAATACACGTCCTTTCCCTACCGGAGGACCGCGTAACAACTACTATCAAGCGCCCACATTTCCTTCTTATCGAGGTACACCTCGAAGGGATGATAATCCAGTCTACTGTTATAGATGTGGCGCCGGAGGCCACATTGCGCGACAATGCAGAGTTAGATTAGATGCGGCAAATGCATTCACCGAAAACCGCGGTTACAGAACTAGGAATGCCGAAACCGTAGATAAAGTTATTCCAGTTATGTCCGCCCTCCACGAGCGAGGCGCGCTGACATTGTATGAGGGACGAGTAAACGCCATACGAGCATCCGTATTGCGAGATTCAGGCTGTACGACCGTCGGTGTACGTGAATCGCTGGTCCGTCCTGCACAACTCCTGGATCGCGATGCGACATGCATTACTTTTGGTGGTTCAGTTGAACATTTTCGTTTGGCGGAAATATATGTTGACACACCGTTTATAACTGGTGTTGTCACGGCCTGCGTGCTACCAAATCCGGTCGCCGACCTAATCATTGGGAATATTCCCCACTTAAAGGACGTCTCCGATTGCGAACTCGGGATTTGGGATGATAACGACATTGCGTGTGTCACGACAAGACAACAATCGCGTCGCCAGAGTGACGACACATTACGATCGCCTGTCGTCGATTTGGATGTAACCCCCGAGATTTTTCGTAACGAACAGCGCACAGATCCATCACTAAAGCCCCTCTTTGCTAAGATTGATCCGGACAACCCGGATACATCCAGGTTCTGTCTTAAAGACGACCTCCTATATCGCGTTTTTCGGGGAAAGCGCGAAACTATTTTGCAATTGGTCATACCGAGATCATTTCGCCGAGACATCACCCGCCTCGCGCACGACACGCCATTGGCAGGCCACCAAGGCAAAGCGAGAACAAAATCGAGAGTCCTGTCTCAGTTTTTTTGGCCCGGGGTTTACGGGGACATAAATAGCTATGTGTCGCGTTGCGATACATGCCAGAAAAGAACCCCCAAAGGAAAAACTTCGCGGGCACCTATACAAGAGATGCCGCCGGTTTCCACTCCATTTCAGCGAGTTGCCGTCGACATCGTCGGGCCATTACCGAAGTCGGATAGAGGCCATCGGTTTATTCTATCAGTAATCGATTATGCCACCCGTTGGCCTGAGGCTGTCCCTTTAAAGGAAATATCGGCCGATCACGTCGCCGAGGCATTGGTGACCATATTCACACGTGTCGGATTCCCGTCCGAATTATTATCTGATAGAGGTCCGCAATTCACCTCTGACCTTTTCAGGAAAGTATTGGAACTCACGGGCATTAGGCATAAACTTACGTCGCCATACCATCCACAGTCCAATGGCTGTTGCGAGCGCTGGAATGCCACCATGAAAACTATGCTGGCACGCGTTTCCGCCGATAGACCTGGTGACTGGGACCGTCGACTTCCGGCCATCTTGTTCGCATATAGGGAACTCACAAATGCGACAACGGGTTTTTCCCCGTTTGAACTGTTATACGGTCGAAAACCACGTGGCCCGATGGCCATTTTACGCGATTTATACGCCGGTTCTGATACCGACGTTCCTGATACGCGATCCGCGTATCAATACATAGTCGATCTCCGACATAGAATAGTTAATGCATGCGACCTGGCTCGACAAATTGCATGCGTACGGACCAGGTCATTTATAGGATATCGCGATCGGGGTAGTCGGTTAAGAACCCTGTCAGTCGGAGATCGGGCATTGGTGCTGTTACCAGAAACGAATAACAAACTACTCCTCACTTGGAAAGGCCCCTTTCTAGTTAAAAAGCGACTCTCGAGAGTTAATTATCTCATTACCATACGTGGTAACGATAAGGTGTACCATATTAATATGTTGAAAAAGTATCTTACCGATGATCAAACTCATCACGATCATTCATGCCATGTTGTGGCCCAAGCAAACGCAGCGATGGTCACTATCGATGACAACGACCGGGAGCCATTATCTATGACTAGATCGCTCCTATCCTTGCAAGCCACAGAGGACGCGACTTCCGTGAATATCAATCCAGAGCTGGATCAAAGTAAGACACAGGACATCATGAATCTTGTTCGGGAGTTTTCGCCAGTATTCACTGATTTGCCGGGTAAAACATCCTTAGTTCAACACGTCATCCGGTTGCACTCGGACGAACCCGTGTTTGTCAAACCCTACCCGCGCCCGCTGCACGCGCACGACACCATACAGTCCGAGGTGGAAAAGATGCTCAGCTTAGGAGTCATTGAGCGCTCGACGAGCCCTTACTGCTCCCCGATTGTACTAGTAAAGAAAACAGACGGTTCCGTTAGATTTTGTATCGATTACAGGAAGCTTAACGCTCTAACCATTTACGATGCTGAACCTATCCCGAATCAGGAAGATCTATTTGCGCGATTGGCCGAGTCGTCCGTGTTTTCGAAAATAGATTTGGCTAAAGGCTACTGGCAAATCCCAATGGAAGAGGCCAGTAAACAGTACACAGCGTTTCAGACCCCTATGGGTCTCATGCAATGGAGATTCATGCCATTCGGTCTCGTAACGGCACCAGCGACATTTGCGAGGATGATGAACATCCTATTGCAGCAGACACCATGCGTCCTAAGCTACTTTGACGACATTTGCGCTTTCCATACGGATTGGAAAGGCCACTTAGAAGCACTTCGTCAAGTGCTTAGTAAACTTGGAGATGCCGGGCTTACAGCTAAGCCTAGCAAAGTCTTCCTGGGTTATACGCAGATTAACTTTCTGGGACATACTATCGCCAAAGGCGTCCAAACACCGGACGACAGTAAGATAAGTAAGATTTTAAAACTCCAGGCTCCTCATACTAAGAAGCAGGTTCGTAGCCTGTTAGGCTTCTTAAGCTATTATCGGAAATTCGTTCCTAATTTTTCGGCCCTTACGGCCCCGTTATCCGATCTTACAAGAAAAGACAGACCCAACAAAATTACCTGGAATACGCAGTGCGCCACCGCGCTCGCGACAGTGCAGCAACTGTTCTCCAGTTCGCCGCTGCTTATCCTACCGAATATTAGGCGCACCTTCACCGTCCGAACTGACGCGTCGGACCAAGGAATTGGAGCTGTTTTGATTCAGGAAAGAGATGGCTTATTGCGCCCTTGTATGTACGCTAGCCGGAAATTACTTCCGAGAGAGCAGAGATACGCTATTATAGAGCGAGAATGCCTGGCGATTGTATACGCCGTAGACGCGTTTTCCCGCTACCTACTTATGACAGAATTCGTCATCGAGACAGACCATAAACCGTTGTTATTTTTAAAATCGAACCGAGCCAAGAACGCTCGTTTGACCAGATGGAGTCTGGCCCTTCAGGAATACCGCTTCATTATAAAGGCCATTCCTGGTGGAGATAATGTCCATGCCGACCTATTATCACGGTTACCTTAATCTTGTTGTATTTTAGTCTGTCATATGTATGGGCGTTGGATACTGATTAGCACCTCATTCAGAGACCGAGGGATGGTATCACATATTGTTCACCCATTGTGAACACTTTTCACCTACCCCTGTGCTTTCCTTTGTTCCAACAGCTATTTTACTGACGTCGACCCAAATTTTGGCCACACTAGACGTTGTTGCCCAGGGTCGAGGACGAGAAGTCATGGCAGACCAGGAGTCCAGATCCACTAATGCCATCGATGCTACTATAGTTATCTTTTCTTGAGTATTATTCATTGTATGTATGCAAACCTGATGACATTCGCACAGGATCAGTGTTGTACTCTAAAATTTTAGAGTTATGATTGTTAATGTCTACGTATTTAGAGGTAAGATTTAATCCTCAGAGAGATATATACTTTTGGACGGAACCTTAAGATTTTCATGAAGTTTTGTCCATCAGGGATACCCGTCCTGTAGGTTTTTTTTTAACTTTAGTACTAGTCTTAATTATTACCTAGTATTCTTAGTTAAGTTAACCTTTCGAGCAATTTCTCGACTCATGCCTTCCCCTTACGATAATCATTTATATCGTTAAAATTGCAAATTTTAACTGGGGTGGGGGATGTGTCATGATTCAGATGTTATTAAAACTCACGCAGAGGGTGAGTTGTTTTTTTACCAGGGCCATGAAAAATTGGCTGGTGGCCTTGAACGGTCCTCGCCAAATTATAGTTGGTGAGTAAATGTAAAGTTAAACGGTTAGATTCACGCTTGTGGGTTTTAATGTTCGTGATTAATAAGTAATGGAGTAGGGGTGAAACAAGGTGGGGACAGTTGACATTGTTAAGTATGACTAGACAAGTTTTTGCACGTTAACTGGCTGGTAGAATAGTGCAGACGTATTACTACAATTAAAATGGTGGGAGGTTTCGACCTATGAGATAGCTGAACTAATTGGGCCAGCGGACTAGCACGCTGGGTAGTTAGATAGTATAAGACATCGTGTAACGTTCAGATTTGGTGAATACAGGCGAGCAGAAGCATCGTGTCGTGAAGTATCTCCGGTCGACCAGTACCTGAACTGTGTGCTTTGAAGACAAGAAGTCCTTGCTAACGGACTGACTGAGCTCTAGAAAGAAAGGTCTGAGTGGGCTGACCTTTGAAAGCCCACGCTGCGCTATATTGATGTTCGCGCCTACCATTAGGCGTGAGCAATGGTAATATATCTTATTTGTTCAAGCATAATAGAGATCGGAGATAGAGAGAGAACTACAGCCTCATAGGAAGACTAAGGAAACCCCAGCTGGCACTCGACCACGAGTGTCCTGTATCATAGATCTATTGCCATAGTATGATTGGAATAATATAGCACATTGTTGATGAATTGAATAGTGATTGTGCATAAAATATAGTCTTTTGGCAACTGCTTAAATTACCTACAAGCCGAAGAGTGCTTCTGTAGGCTTTGAACGTACTGGGCTCTCCTAACATTTAAGCCCATATGATTTATGGAGAGTTTGCCTGGCGACTGGCCAGTGGCGACTCAACTGTCACTTTAAATTGATATCTAGTTTCGTATAATATACCTATTTGCTATTGATTGCAGTACCTCCATAGTTACATGAATATCATTGGTTAAGTTATTAATTAGAGTTTTTTTGGTGTGAATATATACCTCTATTGTCTTTTGCTTTGTTATTAATATTTATGTAAACTATGGCCTGACCGGCCTGACATATATACGCTCTAGTTATTTAATACTTTTCTTGTGTGGTTGTGTCCGAGTGTGAGTTAGCTGCCTCTCGTGCAGTCGTAACATCCCCAAGACCCTAACTCTGCTCGTGACAGGAATCCTCCATTGACTAGGTGGTCGGAATGTGAGGAATCCTTTCCAAAAAGCGAAACAACTTACTCTACAGGCGGTTCTCTTGACCCTTGGACAATCTCAACCCACTGCTGCTAAAATCGGAATTCTCGTTATTTTTCAACACATCGATTCATTCGTGTCTCATCCTCAGCCCGCTGGTCGTTGAAACCTCCATGAAAAATAATCAGAATCTATTCTGGTCACGTAGCAGAAATACTCACAATGGGTTTTTTTATCACCAACCTGTGACCAGTTTCCGAAAAAAGTCACTGTGGCCATGCCGCTAACGAAAATGTTGTTGTGGCCAGTTGGCTAAACTTTAATCTTTGCCCTAACCCTGAAGTTTTCACAAAAATCCATGGTGCTATGTACATGTACATAATAATGTAAATTATATCGTAATAATTTTGTTCATATGTCTCAAAACTTTAACTTGAGTTATCCCTTTGCACTCTGTGAAATCGGCGTCTCCATGAAACTCGAGCCTGAGCATGGCGTTCGGCTTTCATATACTCGTATATTTATTATCCTCTTTAAAATACACGTAGCTGTTTTGATGGACTCTCTTTACGATACCATTATATTCTTTCCAAAAAGGTGCCGCCCTCTTTGCTTAGGAGAGTAGGTCCCCTCAAAACTGTAGGCCCATGCCAACTGGCAATGCCTGCCACCCATCTATTCTGGCCTGACTACAGACTGCAGAAAGGAGTTGAGAGTCTTTGCTCCTCATATCGTGCCCTGATTTTACTCTGGCCTTCAGACAATTTTTATCCTCTATCGTGTCCTGGAGTAAGGGAGGCCACCAGTGACAGTCAGGGCCATTTGTGTATGACGTTATCCCCCCTAAGAATAATTGTCTTCATGGTTATGTCTGATCAAATTGCGAGCAAAAACACAACAAAATTAAATTCCTTGATAAATTACAACTTTTGTTTCCGTATTCAAATGTTAACGCTGGGTGGTGCACCGAGTCAAGTCTGGTTTGTCACGGTTTCAGTATGAGATGTGAACTATTGCACTGAAGGGGACCTAGCGAACTGGTGGGACTGCAGCAAAGCTGTCTTGCAAACCTAAGAGCGCGAATCTGTCTCGAGTCAGCCGGCGGAAATAGAGAGCTCACTTACTGAGTTAAAACACACGCGGGATAGACTTGATTCATTGTGGGACGGGCCTAATAAGCATTGCTGTTGCAAGTCGTGTAACAGAGGTAGCTTATTATAATAGATTTCTTGACTTGGCTGAAGCAACCAGAAATCATTAAATAAAAGATAGCTGTGTTCTCACTCTAAGATCACTCAAAGAAAGTGTAATATTTACGTGAGTGATACGTTTGTACATCGCCCAGTGTTTACAACTGAGACGGCGTACGGGGGTCTGCACATTACCAGCCGATGTATATATTTTACATCTCATAAGTGCTGTTACCAGGAGCAGCGCTAATCATTAGAAAATCTCAGCCTATCTTAAAGCAATAATGCCACATGAATTTCTGCATAGCATTCTTCCTTATATTATATACACAGTATTTATATGCATAGCTGGTTTATCATATTTACATGACCAATGCCTTTGTCCATCGCCCAATGTTTAGAACTGAGACGTGCTTCTGCACACTACCACACGGTATACAAAATTTACACCTCATATACGTCCATAAACGTCACAACAACAACAACTCCTTCTTGAGGTTGGCCGATGACAGATCTGAGTGGAGAGCCATGATCGCCAATGTCTATTCCAGACAGGGCAAATGATGATGAGGATACGTCCACGGCCCACTAGTCGGGGGTTGGGGTGTGGCCAGTGGTCACCAATGAATCTCTCATAAGGTTAAAATGAAATATAATTATGGAATGTAGGCTCGCTTCAGTGTCTTGGGTATCGCCAGTGTTGCCAAGAGATGTATTGGTTGAAAATTAGCCCCTTACTCTGTCAACCTCAGTACGTCGAGTAATGGCTAACCTTGAGCCACAGAAGAACAATGCAGCTTCTCTATGACAACTTAATGGGATTTTAATGCACAACACATCTGAATTACCTGAATTTCAATGAGCAACGGTGGATATGCTGTATAAAATGAGCAGGGTGGACGTCTTGAGTCCCCACCGAGGACGGTCTGGAGGGAGGCAACCTAAGGAATAGCCTATGTAGGGAAGCGGCTTTGGTGAGTTGAATGTGGGATGGAAAGCAGAAATGAAGACCCTTGAGAGTCGATGAAACTGGTGGTAAATGGTAATGATGAAGAAGTGAGGCTAATTAGCCTCACTAAGTGAAGCCTGGTTTGTCGATGTTTTGACTCAGTGTGCCGGGTCTCCCTTTCCTCCATTTGACTCAAGACTAGTAGATGGACTTGTGTTGATCTGCCCAATGCGCAAGTTCTAGTTTAAATCCCTAGTCCAAATCACATACTAAAACCGAGACAAAATAGATTTGACTCAGTGCGCCATCTGCCTAAGGATGGTGGTTGTTGGGATAGATGTGCGTGTGGGTGTGTGTGTGTGTGTGTGTGAGGGAGAGAGAGAGAGAGAGAGAGAGAGATACAGGTAGTTCTCTTGTGGATTCTGGAGAGCAACGGAGTATCCTGAGATGTCAAGGGAGAACGTAAAGGAAACATTATAAGCTAGTTAGGAGAACAAAATAAGAACGACACAAAAAGATACAACTGCATTATAATAACAGGCCAAGAAATGTTTACTGCGATGTCTTACAATTACAGCTAGTCACCACTTAAGGAGCAGAATTGCAAGTCATTCTTTCAGTAACGGATTTTTTCCCCCGCATAAGGAGGCTTGGGATTTTTGGAAAGACAAGCTCGGTAATGATCGACATTTTAAATAACTAGACGAAAAACATCCAGTTTAGTGGCTTCCTAGTACAGAATTCAAGGAAGTACGATTCACTTTAACCCGCAAAATGTTCATTTCACAATTGTTCGTCCTGCTGATTTCTACCGGTTCCGAATTCGAGTAGCGATGGACGATATTTTTATGAGGGTGAAATCGAATATGCATCTAATTCTAGGGGCCAGGGAGCCAGGGCACGATCGATAGTGGAAGCATCCCCTCAGTGGGAGCAGGCCTGTGCGTGAGTGCCAGCACACACATTGGAGACCAGGAAAGGATGTAGTGCTGCCTTTCTGTGTCTCAGAATGCTCGACATGTGTCCACTGTTGACCTCTCATTGTGTTATCGGTGTGTTTGTATTTCTGTTGGAATTATCTTCAAGCGCGGACGAAGTACCGATAGGTATGGATTCATCTGTATGTGTGTTGTAGACACGTTGGAATGAAAGACGGAAGGGATGAAAGTGAGTGAATGGAAGAGGACTAGGGTAATGGAATGAGCAGCCTCCTCGGTCTTACTATGTGCCTTAGGCGTTCGCTGCAAGGCGTGTTCATCGCCCCTACAAACCGGTTCAGCTACATTTGTTTTAAGCTATAAATCATCGCGATGCTGAATTCAGGGAAAACAGTTATCCAAATCACAAACCTGTCCTTTGCTTTATCAAAACCTGTCCTTTTCTCTATCAGAGATATATAATATCTGTTTCAGCGTGGACGCTAAGGATATAATCCACAGTATCAAGCGGTTGCTAACACGAATTGTTCCTCCGACTGTTACTAACAGTTGTCAATAAAAGAGCTCTTTCTTTTGGAATTATTTCCAGTCACTGTTAAGAATTCCCGTTGAAACAGTGTTCATTTTTGACACAGCAAATGTAAAAGGCTTGAATTGTTTTTGGACTGTTGGTTCTTTTGATGTGATAGACTTTCCTAACCTGTTAAATTCTCAATGACGGCAACATAATTATTGCTCTAGTTAGTTGTTTTACTTGTTGCTATATAATAATGAAGTGTCTCCGAATTGCAAATTGTAAAGAAACATTTTACATTCACCAGGGCCGTCTTTACATCATTATGGGCCCTTGGGAAAATGCAATAGGATTTTCTTCCACGTTTCAAAAACCCGTGTAAAGGTGCTTGCATCGGCCCCCCTAAACCATTGCCTATGCGATAAAATGGCTCCAACAGTCATTCCCCAAAAGTACTAACTGTTACCAGGAGCATTACTAACCATTAGAAAAGCTCAGACACATTGTTAAGGCAAAATGCTACGTAAATTTCTGCATACCATCTTTCCTTATATTATATTCACAATATGTATATTAGGCATAGGTGGCTTATCATAACATATGGCAGTTTACCCAGAGGAACTGGTAGTGCTGCGTCATTACAGTCGTATACAAAACCCCGAAGGAATTTCAGTGCAATTAAGCTCATAATTAATATAAGTTTTTGTGTGAAGTAAAATTAGATTCTAACAGCACTTCCAGGGGCATCCAGTTAATCCTTTTTAGACGGTTTCTCAATTGTGCTGCATTTTTAATTTGATAGCTCACTAAAGACACCTAAATGTGAGAAACATTCTGAAAGCCACATCCTGAATAGCCGTTTCAAAGTGATTGAAGAATACACTGCTCTCCATTTATTCACTCAATGATCCAGTCATTCATCTATAAAATCTACCAATCGACATATCCACCTAGTCTTTGACAGCATTTCTTCACTGGCTGACATCCATTGATCAATCCATCCATCCATCCATCCATCCATTTATCCATCCATCCATCCATCCATCCATCCATCCATCCATCCATCCATACGTCCGGCCATCCATCCCCCATCCCCCATCCAAATCATCCAAAACTTATCTATCTATCTATCTATCTATCTATCTATCTATCTATCTATCTATCTATCTATCTATCTATCTATCTATCTATCTATCTATCTATCTATCTATCTATCTATCTATCTATCCGCCCGTTCGCCCATTAGTCAGTCCGCCAGTGTGTCTGTCTGTCTGTCTGTCTAATTAATTATCTAATATATATCTAACTCTTTTTCCGATCTGTTTGTGCGTCTATTTCCCACTCTGAGTATTCCATTTCATAGGGTGTTCTGACATACGTTATAACTAGAGAAATACATGCACTGAATCATTAGCCACCCCGAGAGTCCCTATTTCTCATATGCTAAGAGTAATGACTTTATATGTAAAGTGTGTGAACTGCTCACAAATAAATGTATGAATTTTGTCGCCCCCAAACCTCCGTAGCATATCTCCCTGAGAACAATGTAAGAAAGCCGTTCTATTGCTTTGCGAAGAGAAACACTGAAACATGAGACCGTATTTTCTGGAATGACTGGAAAAAGCAGAATGACAAAATATTTTTAAAAGCACAGAAAATATGTTGGGCCTCAGCAAGGCTTAAGCAAAGCCAGAATGGGGGGAGGGGGGGGGGGGTTGTACATAGCGAGGCTTTTGCGTTTGGTTGCATCGTTTCTGAATTATTTCTTACCCGAAGCTTTGCCACATACAACCTTTTCCGTTGGCCATATTTTGACTTTAAAAATAGTACAAGCCCCATTATCCTGGTTAAAACCCAGCGGGTGGGGTGGTGCCCACCCCTGGCTTCATGTCATTGGCAGAGGTGTGGAGAGTGAGGCCTGTTCTCCTTTCCTCTCGTCGTAAGACGGAGATGTGTTGACAAAAGACTTCTGGCGTGAGCACTCACGTTGGTGTGAGGGAGTAAATTAGTCTGGGTCACACCTAGTAACCAATTACTGGATGGTGATGGGGGAAATGTCATAGTGAAAGTACACGATTATGAAATATTACACTTGGCATCGTTTTCCCTTTTGTATTCTCTTGTGATTTATTGATTGGTTTCTTTGATATTGTTTTTCCATCGCGGAGCTTCGCAATATACAACCTGACACACAGAATACCCAGACGAACCATTTTTTCTTCCAGTGTATGTTCACAACTTGCGCGTTTCTCAACACGGAGAGTACTCGTCGCAGAGCTCTATGATACAACTCTTCTTCGTTCAGTTATGAAGGAGTGTAGTGCAAATTGTTGCATTGTTGACATGGGTGATAAGCACACAAGACGACGGACGGAAAATGACGAATTGATCCTCCTCGGAATCCTTTGTCTGGGATACAACCTCGTTTCTACTTTGCCACATTTTAAGTTGCTTCCAAGCCCTACTGCGAACTGTCTTGAGATATGTCGTCAATTGGCTTTGTGCACAACTTTCAGAACACTTCCATCTTAGAGAGCACACCCATTACTGTTGACATTGTCATGGAGATAAGGAATTGAATTTGTTCTGATTGACACACAAAATAAATAAATAAAGGAAATGCATGGTTTTCTGGACACTTTAACAAGTGACATTACGTCTGGGTATCATTTTCAGGACATGCAAATTCAAACGAGAGCCAGTTTGTCTCTAGATATATGTGTTTGGACAGTAACGATTCAACAAAAATACCATTTTTGAATATGATTTTGTTGTCGTTGTTGTCGTTGTTGTTCTTGTTGTTGCTGCTGCTGCTATTGTTGCAACAACGTGTTGTTCTTGTTGTTGCTGCTGCTGCTATTGTTGCAACAACGTGTTGTTCTTGTTGTTGCTGCTGCTGCTATTGTTGCAACAACGTGTTGTTCTTGTTGTTGCTGCTGCTGCTATTGTTGCAACAACGTGTTGTTCTTGTTGTTGCTGCTGCTGCTATTGTTGCAACAACGTGTTGTTCTTGTTGTTGCTGCTGCTGCTATTGTTGCAACAACGTGTTGTTCTTGTTGTTGCTGCTGCTGCTATTGTTGCAACAACGTGTTGTTCTTGTTGTTGCTGCTGCTGCTATTGTTGCAACAACGTGTTGTTCTTGTTGTGGTTCTCCAGTGTCTGTCTTCAATCAGTGAACGATGTAGAGTGGAATACCCTGAGATTTGCTCCAACTGGCCAGGGGTGTGAGGTATTTTCTGGTCGGCCTGGGGGTACCGGGTCGAGGAGTTGTGTTATGGTGGCACGATATAACATACACATTTTCTGGAAAGTGATACGCTATAACATAGGGCTAAATCATAAATGTAGTAAAGTAACTAAATACCCATTATAAGGGGTGAAACAGACCAAAGTTAGTGTAGGCGCCAGACTGCTGGCGAGCTGCCCTTAAATTATGCATCACGCTAATACACTAGGCACTGCTTACACCAACCTAGGTCTGGTTTACCCCTTAATCGATTTTTTGGGGGCACCGTGGTCCAGAGGCAAGGTGCTCGCCTCTCATGTCGAAGGTACCTGGTTCAAATCCCACCCGTCGCAGGCATGTTGGAATTTTTTGGATTTTCCTCGTTTTTTCCTGTCTCTGATCCTATGGGAGGCAGTATCGAGCACCTAGTCTTCTCGGACAAGGACGGAAAATTCAGAGGGCCCGTGTCCACGTTGAGCACGTTAAAGATACCTCGGCAGTTGGAAATCGAAAAGAGCAGGCCAAACAGGCCGCTGCCAGGGCAAAATTAAATAAAATTCATCCCTACCACTCCCTCCCCCCTCCCACCTCTCCCCCCCCAACCCCCCCCCCCCCCCCAAAAAAAAATTACCTTCCACCGGCGCTGCACTTTGGCAACGACGTGTCTGCTGCAGCTGTAACTGGGCTACAATGACACAAAGGCAAATTTCCCTTATGGAATTAAAGAAGTATACAAAATACAAAAATGCAAAATAAATCAGGATCTCTCCTACTCCAGCGTGTAATGTCTTGAAATGTACTCTCCGGAGACGAGCAGCAATTCAGATGAAATAAATAGCTAAACTATAAATGTCTCTTATTAGGGGACCGCAGTATTTTACACGGTAAACTGTAGCTGAACAAATCAGTATTTGCCCTGGATCTGTATTTTGACCACACTCCTCTAACAACAGACAGTCGTAAGTATAAAATCTGCCATTGCATTCCCACACATAAACACACAACAGAAACAACATTTAAACCAATGTCAAGAAACGAGTGGTAATGATTTTATCGATCGAGTACGCTGGGATGTTATGGAAAAAGACAGTATTCTGCCCAAAAAGTAGGTCAAATTCACTGTTTGGCACCTCAATGTAAGATAAAATGTGCTATATTTTTCTATCCGGGTTCTAATTTCTTACCACTGATCGCAGCTTTATTTGGTCATCACAAAATGGAAATAGAACAAATCGAGAGTTCTCAACCAGAATAACTATGTCCAGTTTTATTCATTACTTTAAATGAGTGCAGAGATAGAGAAGCCACTAGGTGTGTGTCTTTATTTCAAAGGCAATAAAACTATTCATGGGACCATGTTGAAATTATTGCAATTATTTGAGTGTTCATTAATTTCCAACTAATATTTCTCAATTTGTCGATTTTGAACATAATAACACTTTGGTTCCCAACCCTCGAAACAATAAAGGGCGGTGCAACGCCAACTGTTTCTATTGCGTCTCCCTTTTTTGGGGCACATACTGTCTTTTACCGTGACAGGGCAATATGGCTGACCTCCTCAGAGCAGCAATAACACACATGTGCATAGAAATATCGAGATTCAGTCAGGATAAATATATCATGCTTTGTGCTTCCAGACACAATAACCATCACATACTTGAATGGATCGAAGCGTATGCCCTTCTTTGCAATCGCAGACAGGAAGAAAAAAAAAAAAGGACAGACCAAAAAGTGCCATAAAAAGGAAGTCTAATTACACGCAAATGGATAAAATGTGAACGATGGAAAATGTGTGTTTCCAGACACAGAAGAATTATTATTTGGTTCCCTGAAATGACGAGTGTGCCACGCTTTACTGATTTGATGAGCAGTAGATAACATACATCTAGCTGGAAATGTACTGTTTTGAGGTCTCTCTCTCTCTCTCTCTCTCTCTCTCTCTCTCTCTCTCTCTCTCTCTCTCTCCCTCTCCTTCTCTCTCTCTCTCTGCCTTGCTCCCTCTTCTCTCGCTCTCTCTCTCTCTTTGTTTGCTTTGATGAGTATTATTCTGTAGTTCCGGGATGATCTAGAAATTTGATGAGACGGGGATGGTGACTGTCATTTAAGATGGGTATAAACTTCTTTACACAAGCATTTGAGCACAGATGGTCAAAACTACTTTAAAATGAAATTTAATCAAATTTAATGGACAATTCTCATATCTAATTTCATTATTATTATTATTATCATTATTATATTTGCATTTATCTGGATCACCGTCCACTCACAAAAAAACTGATCTGGACCGCGAGGCAAAAAAGTTGGGTAGTCTCTGATTCAAGATTTTACGGTCATCAGATAGAAGTAATATAATCAATTTTACATGAGAAATCGGGGAAACTTAAAGTGAAACATGACGCTCGCTGTCTAAGTGCCTATTCAGCTGTCCATTTAAATGATAGATCAAATTATGAGTTTCCCCGTCGCTGGCACCAATGCTTTAGTTGGAATTCTAAAGCCAAGGAGACGATGATGAACAGATCGGCACACCAAACAAAAACAAACAAAAAATGGAAAAGTTAAAAAAAATTGTAAAAAATCGCCGACCGGCGCTGCTCTATGGCGACGACTTGTTTGCCCCACTTGAAACTGGGCTGCAAAGACACGACGCCAAAAGAAAATAGGCTCAAAGAAATATACCAGTACACCCCCAAATACAAGTAAATAGATTGGGAAACTGCATGCAAAATTACTTCTGTTCAAGCAGGACTTAGCCATGCATAATTCTGAGGTCTTGATCTTGTTCAAACATAATAAGTGAAATAATTTCCACAGTGTACGCACAGATGACGTTTCTCCATGATCCCTGCTCCATGTGCCATAATGTCTGCTGCCAAATTAAGCACTCAGAATACACAGAGTCGCAGAATGCATCTCGAACGAGACATTTGACGCTCTCATCCATACAATGTCACTCACTTGGGGCTCATTCCATCCCTGATTTATAATACGCATTCAGGGGAAAGACAGAAAACATGATTCGGCGGAGAAGGAGGAAAATATTATGATTGAAAGAAGTAAGAAATGGAAAATTGGAACGGGATAAGGAATTGGAGAATCTGGGGGGTTGGCCGGGGGGGGGGTAGGAGAAAGAAAAAGATCAGGAGAGACAAAGCGGAAAAAGAGAAGGTAGCTTTGTGACAGCAGGAGAAAGATGAGAAGAAAAATGATTCCAATTTATCTTAGGTAATGCTGTCCAAATGGCGTTTTATGAATCAGTGGGGGCGTGAGACCAAGGGAGACGTTTGCCGGAGATCGGAGTGATGTATAATTAAACAATGCGTTCCGTGTGTATTCCTGACAGTAATTAGATAAAGCAATGGACTCTCTGGCAATTGCATTTTGTGCCAGAATTTGCACAAGATGAGAATTGACATAGGACAAGTTCTGAGCAGCAAGCAAACATTACATCAAGAATCTGTCTTTGGGTAAACAACTGTAGGGCCAGCTGTTGTTATTGGGCCGTAGTATGTTACAGAGTAAGCTTATAGATTAGCCCTAAAGGTGGTCTAGAGGCAAGGTGCTCGCCTCTCATGCCAAGGGTCCCGGGTTCTAAACCCGGGCAGTGCAGGCATGTTGGAAATTGGATTTTTCTCATATTTTCAAGTCCCTGGTCCTATTGGGGGGTAGGATCGAGTACCTAGTCTTCTCGGATAAGGACGAAAAAATTCGGAGGGCCCGTGTGGACGTTGCGCACGTTAAAGATACCTTGGCAGTTGGAAATCGTAAAGAGCAGGCCGAAAGGCCGCTGCCCGGGCAAAATTGAAAATTGAAATTAATAGATTAAAATTTATCCATATCATCCCCCCCCCCCCACCCCTTTCGCCAGAATTATTATTCATTATTAAACATATATTGTTATTAATAAATATTCAAATATTATTTGAGTTGTGTGTTGTGTGAACTGATGTGAGTTGTGAACTGCTGTGAGTTGTGAACTGCGCCTAACAGGCTGCGTTACAATTTGCTCTGAGATAGAGAGAGAGAGAGTGAGCGAGACAGAGAGAGAGAAAGAAGCAGTGCAGTGTGTTGAGCGCTTCGCAGGCAGCTCCATTCTGCTCTGTGGTTGACATGTTGTTTCTGTAAAGCGCATAGAGCATTTTAAATGGATATGCGCTATATAAATGCTATACATTATTATTATTATTATTAAAGGCAAGCCAGTGGTTTTTCTATTTGGCTTTGGGATTGGACCACAAACAAAATGTGCTGGTAAATCTTTGCAGGTGTTAAACCTGCTGTATAACAATATAATTTATGTACTTTTTTTTTCTTCTTTATATATCCGGGTCAGCAACCTGCTAGACCTAGAAACGTATTTTTTGGATATTTGTCCTAGATGTTGAAAGGGACAGTTGGCCCGCCCCACCAAACACTCCAGTTTTTCTTTGTATGTCTCCCCTACCACCCCCACCCCCACCCCCTACACACACACACAAACAATTCCCATCATCTCCCTCTTCTTTTTTTCACCCATCTCGAGGTAGGCTCTCATGGGTTTTGGTACACCATACCCCAGGGGTGGTCTCAGCTAGACGTGCGTGAGTGTAGTTCATTCATGTGTCATTAATAGATCATTATTCCAAGTTAATGGCTTTCGAATCGATGGGTGGATGGATGGATGGCTGGGTGGGTGGATAGATGGATGGATGGATGGGTGAGTGGGTGGATGGATGGATGGATGGGTGAGTACATAGATGGATGGATGGATGGGTGAGTGGGTGGATAGATGGATGGATGGATGGGTGAGTGGGTGGATGGATGGATGGGTGGGTAGATGGATGGATGGATGGATGAGTGAGTGGATGGATGGGTGGATGGATGGATGGATGGATGGGTGGGTGAATGGATATATGGATGGATGGATGGAGAGTGTGGCAAATGATGGTTTGGCTATGGTAAACACATGGATGATTGCGAATCGGTGTAACCCTTAGGTGATGAGATTTGACAAAAATAGATAGGCTGTAAAATCGATGGTAATATGGGATTAAAAGCAAAACGTGTAAAAATATTAGTTAATGGAATGAAACACACATATATATAGGAAACAAATATTCATGAAAATACAAAATGAATAAATGAAGAATGTAGAAAAAGAGCTTTGATGTTAACCTTCTAGATCGATATTCGCCCTGGCTGATTTGGTGCGTTTCTCTTTCTTTTAGGTACCCCCAGAAATGACGAGAAAAGTTTATGGGGGGGGGGGGAGACAGATAGAGAGAGAGACAGAGAGACAGAGAAGGACAGAGAGAGAAGAGTAGCAATTAAGTTAGGCGGAGGTAAAGTGTCCCAATGAAATATCTCGAAGCCAATGAAACTGTGTATCCCTGTAGACTGTCTCTAGGACAGACCGAATTATCCTCATTAGATGGAAATGTATTTTTTTCCGACTTCTTTTTGTATGGGGGACAAGCTTCCAAGGTGAGAAGACATAGAAAAGAATTAAGGAAGCTCATATTGTATATACTGAATTATTCTTATGCTATATAGACACTTGTGTGAACACGGCGGTTTTGCTTTTGGAAAAGGAACGAGTGTACGGAATATACACGCGGGGAAACGTTCACTCCAGAGGACGTATTTCCTTGATAGGCTTTTGTCAGGGAGCGATGATATTTCATATTGTAAACTATAGCTGAGCAGTGAACCCAACGCTGTATTTTCTCTATTGGGTTGTGTAATTAGACTGCGATTCCCTTACACCAGCTTGCTGACATTCCCTTCTTCCAAGAATTACCTTGTTCTTAGAAGTGTACTTTCCCAGACACTGTGACTGTGCTGTCTTTCGATGAGAGTCCGGGGGAAATTCTTTTATGAACATTTTTGTGCGAAAATAAAATAACAACAACAAAAAACTAGGGCCGTATCACACTGGGCACGGAATATGTCACAGCCAGCAAAATCTCCACCAAAGAAATAATGGCAGAAGCTGACCGTGTCTGACCAGGCTTAGTATGATGGGCTTTCCTGGATTTACTAAGAAAATATATATAGGAAATTATGGTGTGGGCTTCCTGTCTGCCGGCAGCTGCCTGTGCCGTTCCGGGCATTGTGTGATACCCACCTAACCGGGAACAGTGGTTGAAAGTATTCTTCTCTCAGCGTGCTGAAATTTCTCGTTTGAGGGGCGAAAACTTTCCTTCACCCCAACATACATGCCATCACTAGAAAAGATATCAAATGCCTTCTCTTTTTTTTTCAAATAACCGTACTATGCTTTTGTCCAGGGGTGGAGCAGCCGATTTTGATTGTCCGACTAGTTGCATGGTGACGCCATGAGATCCCGTGCACCAGCCAACCGGCTTTTCTCTCACCATCGAACTAGTTGGCTGATCAAAGTCTGCTGGTGCCCACCTAGGCTTCAAATTTTCATGTTGTAAAATCGTCTAAAAAACCGATGAACAGTTCCGGCTCTTTTTCCCTTTTGCAGCTGACCTAGAAATGCCTTATAAATGGGTCAAACAGAGAGATGTTGCAGGGGGAGATCAACCGATGGTTTTTTCCATACCAATCGCAGAATTGTCTCCCCCTTATCATTCAGATGCTATCTCACGGCACGGCTCTCTTATTCTGACTTATGTCACCCTTGGGAGCATCGCTGGCACGCAGGAAGTCACAAGTGTGACAATTATATTACTATTTGCATAATTTGGTATCCCAAAACCTAGCTATTTCTATGACTTCCAGGTCGTGGTGCGGGGTCCGTAAGTCTGTAGATTGCCTTCAGTGGCTGTCAAAAAGTCGGTCAAGATCTCAGGGAAATTGAAATTATAACTTTTGGCGGTTTTAGAATAAGTGCCGTGTGCGTGTAGAAATGAAATGTCCTTTAAAGCTGGGGTTTCAAGTTTACGGAATGGAAACGGCAACGGAAATGTCAAAAACCCATCGCGTAGTCAAACAGAATAATTAATGTTTTCATGTGTAACGAAACGCCGTTTCCATACACATAGAAACACCCTTTCTCTTTACCACGCGATGAATTTTTTTATTTCCGTTTCTGGACATATGAAAAGACAGCTAAATGTTTTGGAAGAATTGATAAGGTTTTTTCTGCTAACTCACGTATGACAGTATGCTCTGAATTAAGACATGTTATATGTATAACGCAAATTCAAATCATTTTCCGTGTCGCTAGTTAATGTTTGTATCCTCCTCAATAAGATTTTGGAGACACATAGTTCAGACTATAAATAAATAGTCCATCACAGCCAGAACGATGCAAAACAACATCGGACATTTAAGGTGTTATGTTTTCAGTCACTTAATTCCTTTCCTGGAATTTGAACATTTGAGAGCCACTCTGTAATCACTTTTTTTCCTTATAATTATGCTTCCTGCTTTAATTTCAAAATTGGAGCTCGGTGGATAGAAACGTACAGTCACGATACGCGACCCCATAATATTTTTATGAAGGTCATTAAAAGTTTGCACCTGAATGCCGCCAACATTTATGAAAGGACCATGCGAATTTTTTTTTTTTTTCGACAATCATCAGATCATGAAATTTTGCTGTTTCATGGTCATCGTATTTATAAATTAAATTCTGGAAAGTTATACCCTTTTTCTTGGTTTTGTTTTACAACAACTTCCAAATTCCCCAAACGGCTATTAGTCAAGCCACCGACACGTTTTTCCTGTATGTCTTTCTACAAAGTTTTGCAGTTGGAAAAAATTATAACCCTTTCCTCTTCTGATATTTTTGGAAAATAGAATGGTCTCACAAGATGGAGCAAAATGCCACTTTAAGTTTGGATCTGTATGTTATCCTTCCAACGCGGGCTGTGTCAAATTTATTTTTACGTCTGTTTGACACCTTGCGCCAAGTCTCTCTTTCTTCCAGCAGATTCAAAACAGTCTTGACGCGACAGGATTAGTGAGTCACACTTGTTTCCGTCTCGCCAGGCACCAGCTCCCGATCAACTCACTGTCTGCATCTCATACTAACATCAAGACAAAAACACTTTTAACCCAGTCCTTCATCAGCCTAAGAGGAATGAATTTGATTTCTGTTTTCCTGAGACAGCGCCTGCCTTCCTGAAAACATCAACAATCGATGTTTTTTCACGGAATACATTAGACGTGCAGAGCTCCCGTTTGTTTTTTATGTATTCCTAATTATTTATCATTATTTTTATATAACTATGGTTCAGACCAGATTAATTGTTCTTATTAAATTTTCTAATTATTCTCAACTACCGGTATAAATGTCAAGGAAATAAATTTAATAAATCAAGCAAGGAAGATTGGATTTTACGGATAAAACGTACTGGTGTGCGGCACATTGGCAAAGGTTCTCCTCAAGGCTGGTGGCTCACTCAGTCAAGTCCGTTTTATTTCGGTTTCGTTGTAAGAATTGTGCTCTAGGGTTAAAGGGGACTTCGCGCATGGGCAAGACTAAACCAAGTGTGTCTCACCAGTTGGTGTATGCGTCAAACCTGTACTGAATGGGGGCTACGGAAAAAGGGACATCTCGCGCTGAGTCGAAACGGACTTGATTCAGTGTGTCAAAGCGTCCAGTGCGGCCACGCCAGTGGTCACATAGTGGATGGACAGAACTCTCTGAAAAGGATATTTTAAAAGGACTTTGATATTTTACGTAGCTAAACAATGGGCGTAACACAGTTTTTTCTCTTTTGGCTTTGTAATTGGACTACCATTCCTTAACCACAGCTCCTGAAAATATTGCAATGTAATTTTCCTCCATTTGTTGTTGTTATTGTTGTTGTTGTTGATGACGGTGGTAGTGGTAGCACCATCGGCGTTTCTCTTCATCATTTTTCAAATATCTTTTGGCGTCTCCTGATTGATATCTGAGTCCACGCGGGTCCGTTTTTTTAAACTGGCATCTAAATTTAATGAACACTTCTGTCATCTGATCACGATACATGATCCATTCTTTTTTTTCATGTATGAAAATGTCATAAATTATTGTGAAATGCAAGTAGATTGCCCAATGCAATCTTTTATCTGAAATCTTCTTTTGTAGACTGTCCAGCTTGTAATTTTCATTCCACTGACAGGGGTTTAAGTGACCTTGTTTGGGAACTAGGAGTGGGTGTGTCTCCAAGTGCACAGTTTGTGTCACAATGAACCATTCGGCTCTGGAAGGAGATTCCGCAAATGTTTATCTCAAGCTCCTATTTTGTACAACAATTCGTCTGAAAAAGTAAAACGAAGAAAGCCAAACATTAATCAGTTGAAATGTTGATTGACAAAACCCGCTGCCCAATACATAACACGACAAACATCCTTCAATCCCCAACCCCTTTTCTCTGTGTCCAAACCCCCCGCTATGGGTACATGTGATTTGTGCCTTTTGTCAGACGCAACTGCAGCTGTCAATTTCATTCACAATCGGCTGAATTGATATCGGAATTTCACAGAAATAATTTTACCTCGTTTCCCAGACCTCTGCCACTTCCTGTTCTGTCCGAAATGTGATGGAAATTTGCTAGGATTCACCCCCCCCCCACCTTTTTTTCCGAAAAAGGGGGGGAAATACTCCCACTTGCGACCTCCCTAGCGCTCTTCAGAGCTGCTGCTGTGTATTTTGACATGTTGCCTGTATGAATCATGTAATGGAACCTATTATAGAGAGGGTTTAGGGAGACGGCGGATCAAAATGTGTCGCTCCAAAGTGGAGGGAACAAAGAAAACAAGACCCAATTACTTTAATGCTTTCTGAAAAGAAAGTCTAACCTCGCCCATAAATTACCCTGAAGACAGCCTGTCTGACGGACAGCGTCGAGTCTCACTGAATGTGGCCTGTTGTGTTCACTGACATCTGTGTCTCCCCTGCCTGGTTCCACGGCAGCTTATATGTTTGAAAGATGACGCCAAAAGATAGAACGCGTAATTCAGTGTCAAATTTTGGTGAAGAGGAAGCGGTTATGAATTTTATTTGGGCAGACATGAATTGAAAACAAAACTAAAATCAAAATAAACTCATACGAAACCTAGATATTTGAGCAAGACGAACTTGTACAGGACAGATAGGAGGGATTTGCTCTTTTTTGGAGGTATTCTGGTGAACTAATCGGTTAAACGGGACCTCTCGCGCACTGGCGAGACCGAGACTGAACCAAGACTGCCTCACTCATTTCAAGCCCGTCAAAACAATCTTGAGTCAGCTGGCCGAAAGGAAGGTCTGACGTCCTGGGTCAGAACGGACGCAAAACAGAGTTGCCTCAGTGCCCACAAACGGTTAGTAGCGAGCACGACCATGTTTTTGAAGTTGTAATATCGCAAGATGCTATTCTTTACATTATAAGCACCACAAAGCAGATTTACTGTTCATTTGGATCAGATACTGTAAATGTAATTAACATTCAGGAAGGAAGCCAATGCAGTGGGAAAGATTATGATAATGTAAACATCACAGCCAATAAATCCCCATATCTCGTTAAGCACACTTCACGAGTGACATCACGCAGTTTTGGCCTATCAGTATGCAGATTTCTGTTCCAAGAAATATCCAAAATAGCGGATAACATCATGCGGGGATATGCGTTGTTTTGGCAAATGCCCCTTTGTCACGGCGGAAGAAAGACAACATGGCTGATTGTATGGAAATACTTCATTTTTATTCATGAACAGAAAACATATCCCTAAGTGAGAAAGGAAGTAATGCTATTGTACACGGTCTCACGTGTGAAGTCCTGCTTTTGTTAAAACAGTCACAAGAAGAGCCCGTTGCTTTGTTTGAGGAAGACTGCAGTATCGATTGATTTAATAATACTCAGTACGGAACAGGCAAATACATCATTGGAAGCATTGCAATAAACTGCGGATAAACGCACACACGAACAAACAATTTCAGTGTAGTAGGCGATAAATACCCTTGTTGTAAACATGCTGTTTTTGTGTGTGATAAAATATCATAATAAATATCACTGAGTGTGTGCGAAACCAAGACAAGTGAATGTTTTAGACTAAAATGAGACATCTCACTACAAAGTCCTGTAGTATAGTCGTGATGGGAAGGGAACTGATGTGTTTTTAATTTTCTTTTCTAATAACTTTCATCTTGGCGTCATTTCGATCGTGCGAAATACTCCTGGAAACAGATCATCAAGGTTAAGTAACCCAAGATCCTGCCTCGTCACCTCCTTTACTTCCCACTCTACACTTGACGGTTTGTTCTTTGGATAAATACAGCAACTTCGAAGTCGCCACTGAGACACTTTTCCGAGAATCTAAGCCAGTTTCGACCCCAACCCGCAAACTTCCCGTGTGATGGATTCCAGTAAAATTAAAAAAATGTTTGACTCTCTGATCCAGCACAAGAAATGCCAATTCCAAAACTTCTGAAACAGCCAAATCTGTTTCAAAATAGTCAAATGTATGTAAAAATGTCATTATTAATCACAAACAATTGTACGTTGATAAAATAGAACATGCTACTAAAAAAAAAAAAAAAAATCAGAGAATTAGACATGAAAAAAAAAAGATATTTCAAACCGGTCCTTCTGTGCGCTACAGGGTTTACTGAATTACAATTTTTTATGCAACGGAAAATGGCAATTAATTGAGAATATTGTTGTGACGAAAACTAAATATTCAACAAACCCTTCCTCTCATTCGAAAAAAAAAAATCAACTAAATCCTCCATTTCCTCCAAACTGGGATTTACTGATGGAAAGCCCCAGCAGTCATTGAACCCTGACAGCTAGAACGCAGCCTTGACTTGCGGTCTGATCAGTAGCGTACCCGGCGCAATTAGTCTAATGTTAAAACTATTCCGTAAGCGTAAGCTATTTTGTAAACAAACGTTGAACAGCACGGCAATAATGAGCCTGGGCTTTTGTTTTTGTTGCTGTTGTTAATTTTTTAACAGAGATGAAAAGAACCGTCAGTAACTATATACTGATAACTTGTAAAGTGCGGATCAATTTCTGTGCAGCCTTTACGTGACGCCAGGCAAAGCCCAGCCTATGGCAGACAGATAAATATACACCTTTCACAGATAGCCCTCGGCAATGAGGATATTTACGCCAGGAATGAGTGAATTGATCGTAACGTTTATTGTGGTTTTAACGTATAGCATATTTCTGTGGGGTTGTAATAACTTTTTATTTTTGGTACTTTATGGACATTTGTGGGGGGTGTTTGCTTTTGGTCATTTACACGTACAAAAATTAGCTGTGAGTTTGTCAGTACACATATCCGGTCTGGTGATAAAGCTGAATTGTTAAAGCAATACTCTGGATGCGTTCACAGGGAAAAGACAAGAAAAAGGCACCGGGAAGGAGGCGGGTGGAGGAGGCTTATAGAGACAGACAGAGTGAGGGAGGCAGAGAGAGAGAGACAGGGGCAGTGAAAGGGAAAAACAGAGAGAGGCAGAGACAAAAAGAGAAAAACAGAGATGGAGAGAGAGAGAAACACACACACACACACACACGCGGGCGCGCGCTCAGTGAAGGAGAAAGAGAGAGAGAGAGAGAGAGAGAGAGAGAGAGAGAGAGAGAGAGACAGAGAGAGAGAGAGAGAGAATGAGGTTCGTGGTGTCTTTAAATATATAATTAAGACCAGAATCTATTTGGTCCTTCACCTGCTCTCTCACCACTTGTTATCGTTGGACGGGTTAGAAAAACGATTTATTTCTATCATAATGCACTACACGCATGGAGCACAGCGTCCAATAACTGCAAGTCTCAGAACACGGTACTTGCACTAAACGCATGGAGCACAGCGTCCAATAACTGTAAGTCTCAGAGCAGCGTACTTGTACACGAAGACGGAAACCGGGACAGTAGTATGCACATGTCCCACTGAGAAGATACAAGTGCATTAGTATGGCACCCATTAATACCCTTGCTTCTTCTTTTTTTTCTATTCCATCACCTCGTGGCTTTAAGCGTCGAGGGGAGGTGCAGCTTTCGGGCGTGAGCCAGATGAATAGAGTCTGCCACTGTCAGGTTGATTCTTTCAGTTGTTTCTTTGACCCATTCTATCCACCTTTACCCAGGACTCCCTCTTCCTTTGGATCCAAACCTTTTCATGCTCTTGTTTTTAAACTTTGTACACGAGTTTCGTAACAGAACTAGCTGTACCGTCACTTTTGAGCTTTTTCACCAAAAGACCGTCATACTTCAAGTCTGGAAAACAATAATAATAGTTAAAAAAAACAAAACATGAAAAAATTTAAAATTTGATTGGCATCAGTTTTCCTAGTTGTTATTATCGAACGGAAGCAGATTTTATGGATTCAAATTTCCGCTGCACTGGAAAACCAGCCTCGCTGGTGCATTTATTACGCAGTCCATACACTATACATTATGGAGTTTCGATCGGTTGAACTAACCTGTATACACATTTTGACATCGGTTTCCATTTAATGTATATTTGATTATTGTTGTTATTGCCAGTTGGTTTGCTGACTCGGGGAATACATAGAATTGAGGCGCAGAACGAAATTGCCTGTCATACTTTTTAAATCTACTCGGAGAAACTGTTTCTCTTCGGCTCAAAATATTTAAACACTTTCTGTTGTTCAACTATGTCGTGGCTCAAAATGAACGAAAGTATTGGAAATATTGCGAACTTCAAGACCTTTTAAAATATGCCCACGCAAACCTTTACGTCTTTCTAGCTACGCATGATGTGATCTTTTGTAGAATTTTAGGCTCAGCGGTTTAAAAGCTTTTCCTGATTACATTGGACGCTTTACTTCCTCTACAATATTTTATGATGATGAGTGGGTGCTTTGCTTGTCTTCATAATTGTAACAGTAATTTTAATCTATATGAGAACGACAGCAATGACACGGAAATGATTAAAAAAAAATAAAAAATAGCAAGGATACATAAGAAAATCAATAATGCAAACCTTGTAAAATGCCAAGCAAGGAGACTCCGTGTCGAGCGAGCAATCCTGTCTGCAAATTCGCATGCAAAGACAAGATCGAGTTATCATTTGATTTTTGATATTTTTGCTACGACAGTCAGTTGATTTTGCCCCCCCCCCGCCCCCCCCCCTCCAAATTAGAATACCCGCCGTCATCACCACCCGGGAGAAGCACCCAGAATTAGGTTTTAGAAAAAAAAAAAAACAAACAACATGAAAATTCGATATTAGCAACACGCGATGCTTGACAATTTTAGTCCATATATTCTGGCTGGTAAAAAAAACAAAAAACTGTAGCAGTCGGTAGTTACTATGGTTCAGACCGGGCCTGATTTACATCTTGGGTGGGGGGGGGGGGGGCAATTGAAGTTTGATGGGCCCTTCGGATAAAGTACATGGCAAATCCATTAATTTACACATGGAAGTCGGTTTCTTGCATGTACATAGAAATGACAAGTTAGTTAAGAATTATGCAGACATAGAAAGGTTAGATGAGTTATGTATCTGAAGTAAATACTCGTATACATTGTAAATTCATGCCAGTAAAACTCCAGGTAGATTTTTATGTCAGACAGATTGCAAAGTCTATAGCCATGCTGTTGTGTACTTTACAGTTTGCATAGATAACAACGTCCGACTCAACAATTTACCCAATAAAGTTAACCTCACTATCATACATGTCTATTTTTTAATGGGAGCGGGTGCCCCTTCCCAACACCCCCCCACCCCCTATTTTTATATTCGGCCCTGGTTTGAGAGATTTATCGATCTCAAATAGAATTAAGTTTGTCCATCGCTGGCTTAAGTAGTTGTTAAATCAATTCCGGGTTGTAACTACGGGTATTGCGTTACATTCCTAAATGTACGTCACTGGAGAGAAGTTACTAAAACGCACACGGTTTTTCATGGCCGCCTCTTGATATTAAAAGGGTGTTTATCTATCTATCTATTTATCTATCTATCTATCTGTCCATCTAAACATTTATTTATCTATTGCTCTATCCATCTATCTGTCTATCTATCTATCTATCTATCTATCTATCTATCTATCTATCTATCTATCTATCTATCTATCTATCTATCTATCTATCTATCTATCTATCTATCTATCTATCTATCTATCTATCTATCTATCTATGATTTGAGGTCTTTATTTTAGGAGGTTCGCTGCCCTTGGCATTTACACCTCACTTTACTTGTTTTTTTTTAATTATTTCTTGTTCTGGCGGGGGGGGGGAGATGATGTGGTTAAATTTTAATCTATTAATTTAAATTTTGCCCGGGCAGCGGCCTTTCGGCCTGCTCTTTACGATTTCCAACTGCCAAGGTATCTTTAACGTGCGCAACGTGCACACGGGCCCTCCGAATTTTTTCGTCCTTATCCGAGAAGACTAGGTACTCGATCCTACCCCCCCAATAGGACCAGGGACTTGAAAATATGAGGAAAATCCACTTTCCAACATGCCTGCACTGCCCGGGTTTAGAACCCGGGACCCTTGGCATGAGAGGCGAGCACCTTGCCTCTAGACCTATCTATCTATCTATCTATCTATCTATCTATCTATCTATCTATCTATCTATCTATCTATCTATCTATCTATCTATCTATCTATCTATCTATCGTCTGTCTGTCCGTCTATCTATCTATCTATCTATCTATCTATCTATCTATCTATCTATCTATCTATCTATCTATCTATCTATCTATCTATCTATCTATCTATCTATTGATCTATCCATCCATCTATCTATCTATCTAAATATTTATTTAGTTATTGATCTATTCATCCATCTATCTATCTATCCATCCATCCATCTATTTATGTATCTATCTATCTATCTATCTATCTATCTATCTATCTATCTATCTATCTATCTATCTATCTATCTATCTATCTATCTATCTATCCGATTGCCTGTCTGTCTGTATGTCTGCATCCTCCTTGCTTGCAAATCTCTTGTCTGCATTCTTTTCCCCTTGTCAACAACCTCACCCTCACTTCGCCAACCTCTTGTTTGTCATGCAATACAAGAATCTGCTCCTCTCCTACTTAGAGAGATCGATGGACGAATTGGGGAGCGGGGGTAGCATGGGGGGGGGGGGGAGACAGGAGAGTGAACAATACAAGTGACGTCCCCGCATCGAACTCAAGCAAATATTTCTTCCACAGTCCAGAGTCCACTGTCGCAAATGTAGCCTTTTCGAACAAAAAAAAAAACAACAAAAAACCTTTACTGGACTATTCTCCCTCTCCCCCCCCCCCCTCCCGTCCCCCTTTTTCTTAAATGTCCGTCGACCTTTCCACATCTTGATCGATCAGAGATGATACCCTAAGGGAAAGACCAAGAAACGATAAGAGGGGGAGAAAGGGTAGAACGTTCACCGAATTCTTTTTTTCTTTTTTAAATCGTTTTGCTCCGGGGGAGATAACTGATTAAGCTTCCCGGTGTTTTTACATGATCGTCTAGGATTTTTCTTGGGTTTTGCTTTCGTGTCATCAAAAAGGAGGGAGACGAACCAAATGGTTTTGGATCGTAATAATATATAGATTTGTTCTGATACAGTTTTTTGGTCTAGAAATTATTAGGTAATATTATCTAATATGATCTAACCATGGGCTATCTGTCAGATTTTTGCTTGGTTTTTCTGGATTTGGTTTTCTCTCTCACTTACCTACTTTTTTTTTTTTTTGATTTGGTTCGTTCATTTTTTGCTTTTATGTTCAATATTACAGGATAGTCTTCAATTACCGGTACTTCATATCAGTGTATATGGATAGAAAGCAAACGCATATACAAAGAATAAACGTAATTTGTGCAAAGGATATTAATAGACACTTTTCTTTCTGAAGTAATTCATGTGTTTTGTCCATAATCTTTATGTACATAATTGTTATTGCATTTGCACTTGGTAGATTTTGAAAGCCAGGTAGTGATTTCCTAGAGCCTGGCTAGTATTGTTTCTTTTTCTTTTTAAAATTTTTTTTGTATTATGCCTAAAGACGACTGAAGGGCTGTCTGTGAAGAGATCAAAAGAATCTATTGATAGACAGACTCTAGTAATTTCTAAATGTTGAATGTGAGTAATATCCAGTTAAGAAGAATTTCGATTTTTTTTATTTTTTTTTGTCTATACTAATAAAAGTGAAACTTTACGACAATTGCAGCGCGCCTTTCGCTACTCCTCTGTTAATGCTGAGTTGGTGGCCCTCAGATTTTATACAGCACTTAGTATAGACTGTCGTCGTGTCCCCGGCACAGAAAATAAAAAAAAATTAATAACTCGCAGAACGTTTGTATTAGTTTCTAGGTTGCGACACATTGGCGTTCGGTCTATTTTTTCGGCAAATTAAGATTGGTTCCGGTATAGACTGTATCACACTCACAAAACAAATTCCGGTTAGGACTGGTTTGAATGATGAGATTGAGTTCTAAGACTATCAAGTGTAAAACTTTGTGTGTTCTCAATATGCCTAGACTGGGAAAAAGAAAGGGTCTGGAATTGGGAGATTGACGCTGCAGGGCCAAAAGTACAGGTTTGTGTTTTCAATATTATTCCTAGGAAAATATAATATTTCTTTTCCATTAACACATCACGTTATCACTTCCTGCGATATGCAAACAAACTAACCGTGCGCAAATCGTAGCCATTTGACGGATGCTGGCGTGACGCGCAGGACGTCAACGCGGAAAAGGAGAGCAGTAAAACGTATCTAAAAACAAACAAACAAAAATAAAATAAAGCTAAAGGAACAGGCAAAATGAAGCAGGTCCGTAATAATCACCCAGAACTGAAACTAATAAATCGATTTATCCCGGGCAGGGCCGGGAACTTAGCTAGTTGTGGATAAGAGATAAGAATCACTTTATTATCCTACAAGGAAATTCATTTTCACGGAGCTTGAGTTTGAGTTTAAGTTTTACGGCGCGTTGGCACAATAACGGCCACTTTGCGCCCCTCACGGTCTATTTGGGTACATTTTAAAAGCACATACATGGTACACACATCTTATGCATCATTATACAGGGTGGGCCAAAAGTAGAGTTACAGTTAACACTATAATTTATATCTAAACTGTACCCCTACTTTTCGCCCACCCTGTATAAACATATATCATAAGTAAATAAAGTCAGCAACTAGCAAATATGAAGTGACATTTTAAAGAACCCTAATGAAATATGGTGTGGGTCTCACACAGAGAAGACAGTGGTAAAAAAAAATAAAAAAATTACATTTGGAATGGAGACTTTCTTAGCATGACGTAACACGTAATCATAGATAAAAACTGAATTATGGAAAATATGTAGGTTAAAAAAAATAATGCTCGCATTTAAAGTACACAGAATTAGGAATTACAATTATTTTATCTGCTTGGTAAAGATGAAAAAGACTTTCATTAAAATTGTTCTTATTTGCTATGTCTTGTTTACTCAGAACTCGAGGACCGAGAAAGTATGTAAAACACACACATACACACACACACACGCACACACACTCTCTCTCACACACACACACACACACAACTATTCCTGTCAACAGAGGCTCCACGCAAAAGAGCAAAGGAATAAACAGAAACAGGAAGACCATTTTGCTCTCCTGCCTCACACACACATATACACACACACACAACTACTCCTGTCAACAGAGGCTCCAGGGAAAAGAGCAAAGGAATAAACAGAAACACGAAGAACATTTTGCTCTCCTGCCGCAGAAAACACTCGAAACTTCTCGAGTTTGATAGCACGGGAGGGGAAGAAAAAATATAAAACGAGATTCTTGGATGCAAATATTCTAATATGGTGACTTGGGTCACCGGATTCCGGGCGTGTTTGAGAGAGGTCTCGTGGGGAAAGTGCCGAGAATCGAAGGGGAAGTGAGTCCCATAGCAAGTATTGGAATAAGGGGCTCCTCGTTTTTATTTCTTTCAACGATCTCTCTAGATCCAGGATGTTGGACTGTCAAGAGAGGTAGGGGGAAGCCGGGCGGAAGGAAATTTAGACCAGAGAGAGTGATATGGAAAGATCTGAAGTGTTTGCCGCTGAATTAATGGCGGTTGAGAAGTGGGTGAGAGAAAATATCCAACTCGTCCGAATTTCTGTTTATCAAATTCTCCAATCCCATCGGTTAACAGATGATTTATTTTCTGTTTTTGTGTCCCAGGTTTCCCTCGACGTAATATCCTCATTTGGTTTCCTTCAGTCTCTCAATATTTTCTTTCACTCTTGGTTTTTTTTCTATTGGGCCGTCATTGTAAGATTGTCTTTCTGTCCATCTGCCCAAACTTCCACCCAGCCACCCATTCACTCACCCATCCATTCATTTATCCATCCATCCATCCATCCATCCATCCATCCATCCATCCATCCATCCATCCATCCATCCATCCATCCATCCATCCATCCATCCATCCACCCATCCATCCATCCATTCAGCCACCCATTCATCCATCAATCAATTCATACATCCACCCACTCCTCCATCCATCCATGCATCCATCCATTCGTGATTTACCATTCCCTCTTTCATGCATTTATCCATCCATCCTTCGTTCCATCTGTCTATCAATCCAGACACACATCTCTCTCTCTCTCTCTGTCTGTCTCTCTCTCTCTCTCTCTCTCTCTCTCTCTTGCTCTCTCTCTCTCTCTCTATCTCTCTCGCTCATTTGGTCGATTGTTTTCTGCCTCTATTTTTCTAGTCTATTCTTCCATTCTCACCCTCCTCTCCCTCCCTACATCCCCATGTAATTTGCAACTTCCAGGCAGTTAATCATAGTTAAAGCTTTTCCATTCCTCCTTACATAAGCCAGATCCCCCTAGAATTGTAATCCCTATGCCCGAAATGAATGTAGCCAGAATGCTCCAAGCAAGGTACTCACCCCAGACAATAATCACACAGCCATACAGTCATAATGCACGCTGTCTACTACATTCACTCATAAACTCGCTCCTGTCCCCTCCTGGCGCATTTTTCTAAAACCGCATACTAAGATTGAATGCGCTAGCACACAAACATACACCCTGGCACTTGTGTGCCAAAGGAAAAGACAAATTCAGAGGGAAAAAAAAAATCAAAACGGTATAATTTTCTGATAATAATGTATTACAAGACAAGGAAAGAACAGCAGCAAGCAAAACGGACGTTCTAACTTGAGATAAATGGCAGCAAAGCTAATGGACGTCCCAGTCATTCCTCCATACCCGCGCCCCGACCCTACATCCCCTTTTGAACGATGGCCCTAGAGAATTCTGGAGGTCATGCGAGAAGTCTCCAGAGAGAGACTGCCAAAATGTCATGTATCGTCGACTACTTTCTGAGCTCGATACACTGAAGGTTACAGGATGAAATTAGGCAGGAGGAAGAGGAAGAGAACGACGAAAAAGAAGAATAAACATAATGTTTGACAGTGAACTTTCTAGGAAACAAATCTTGGAGATATAGATGATAATATACAAAACTAGTGGACGCAGTCGGTTTCTCTGTTTTACCGTGATCTTAGGTCTTGTTTGTTCAATCTCCATTTTCTGAAAAACTGGAGATCTTTTAGAAGGTTGTAGAGGTGTAACAGATGCACACTTTGACATTTGTTTCAAATGCGTTATGGCACTTATCAAGCTGTTTCACATTTTTGATTTATTCTAACTCTTTACCATAATACTAAGGTCTCAAATGTTTAATGTGGAATTTTTCAGCTGTTCAGAAAGTCCTGCTGGAGCAAATACGTACTAAGGTCGCGTTATAGTTTAAAGTACCGATTTGTGGCCAATGGACCAGTACACTCACCAAAGATATTGTATTGCAATTTCCCACCAGCATAGCCTCACACACATACACGCTACGTTAGCCACCTTCAATACTGACACAAGACTACTCTGAACTCTGCGCTATTTCAATAGTAGTAAGTTTTCGAAGCTAAAAAAAAAACAAATGAATCTACGCATGAACAAAATCCCAGAAAATCCATTATTCCTGACGTCAGTAGTCAAGGGTTAAGATTCGATTGGCAAAGACAGATTTCAATGTCTTAAGGTTCAAAGATAACTCTGATTAGGGCCGGATTACAAAGTTGTGAGACACCTCTTCTTCTTCTTTAAGCCTCTTGATTCCTTGAGGAACATAGGGCGGCAACAATGCTCCTCCAAGGCACGCGGTTATGGGAGGTCCTCCTTAGCTCGGTCCATGTCATTCCCGCTGCCTTCACCTCAGCATCGATACTTCTGCGCCAAGTCTGTTATGGTCGACCCACTTTCCGCTTTCCTTGCGGGTTCCAGACCAGAGCCTGCCTGGTGATGTTGGATTCAGGCTTTCGTAACGTGTGGCCGATACATCTCCATTTCCGTTTCTTTATCTCAGTTTCAATTGGGGCTTGTCTCATCCTGTCCCACAGTTCTTCGTTACAGATGACTTCTGGCCACCTGATGTGGAGGATGTTTCTGGGACATCGATTAGTAAATGTCTGCAGCTATATGGTGTTGCTTTTTGTCACTCGCCATGTTTCGGGACCATATTCTAGGACAGACTTCACATTGGTGTTGAATATCTGGATCTTGTTGTGGAGTGAGAGGGCTGTTGATCTCCAGACTGGTCGCAGGGTGTTGAAGGCGTATCTTGCTTTGTTGATTCGGCACTTGATGTCTTTGTCTGCCCATCTTTACTGACGACGCTGCCCAGGTAAACAAACTTGTCGACTTCCTTGATGTGTTCTAGGTGGAGTCGAGGTGGATCTTGTTGCTTGCTGTTCATCCTCATGACCTCTGTCTTCCCGATGTTGATTTGGAGCCCAGTCTTCTCAAATTCTTCTGCAACGCGGCATAGCTTTTCTTGTGTATCTTGCTGCTTGTGGGAAAGAAGGCTAATGTCGTCTGAGAAGTCCAGGTCCTCCAGCTGCTTCATGAAAATCCATTGGATACCAGTCCTGTTGTGAGACACCAGTAATAATTAATAAAATTGGTCAATAAAATATACGGCTTGGATCACTAATATGAAACTATTTTTTTTTTCATTATACTTATAAAACCTACCAACATTTTCACAAATATAATAATACTTGTTTTAAGGAGAACGATTGCAATAAAAATTAAAATAAAGTTTTGATATTGATAATTTCACTTAATCTCTGGGGGCCCTCACCTGGCGGAGGCCCCTGCGCTGGAGCCTATAAAGTCCATGCCTTCATCCGGCACTGGCGCTGATATATTTAAAGTATATTATATGGATAGTCTTAAAGTTTGGGCTTTGGGTCACGACATCTAGTTTTCCTGTATCTGTTCAATCCCACGAGACTCTGCCAGTACATTTTTTTTTCTGTCCCTCTGTATTCTATAATCTTGCACTTAGCGTCACTACGAGACTATCTCAGTTCATTTAAATTGCACTGAAGGCATATAAAGCCAACCAGTCAAATACTTTAATAATAAGTCTTTCTTCATAACCATTAGCTTGTTTATATTGCCATAGTTTTTACCCTCTTACTCAAAACCTTTAATAATTCAATAGCTTTTAATGTTACCCGCTTTCAGTGCTTCCAAAGTACGTGTGACCTACGGTCTCCAGAATACGCTTTCGTACGTGGGCGAAATCTTGTAGTCCCCTCAGGACTGTTTAGACAGTATCTGACAAAACGAGAACTTGACTGTTTGTTAAGGAAACAAGTGGCAGCTTGTATTTACTCAACTCATGTCATTAATTTGATCAACATTTCCTGAAGAAATCCATTTGTTATTACTTTTACCTATCAGCCAATGACGTGTCCAAATGCCACATTTGTTTCATATATTTAACTTTGCTAGTGTCAAACTGTATTGGTCAATACTGCTTTGCTTAGACCAATGGTCAGCAGCCTCTGGCCCGCGGACCAGATCCAGCCCGAGAAGGGACTTTGATCGGCCCACTTACAAAATATTGGGAGACTTTGCTTATATCCGGCCCACGAAGGATCCTTGAGCTCAAAAATGAGGATGCTTCACAGTTTCTCAATACTGATTGGGCATTTTTTTTGTGACAAGCACAAATAATTGTCTATCCCGATTCATTCATTGATTTGTATTTAAACGTATAAGTGTCATGGCCAAAGTTCTATGGCATTTATCTGGTCCAACGTCCACTCATGAACACGCCACTCGCTTCCCAAATATAAAAAAGGTTGCCGATCCCTGGCGTAGGAGATGGGTTTGTTTGATAAATAAACCAGGTCCATTGAATGTCATATTTAAATGAAATTTGAGACGGCAAATGTTGCCAATATTTACATTATACGCCATGTCGTATTTAAATATAAACGAAGTAATGCTGAATTTCCAATTTCTAAATGGAATTCTTGGGGTTTCTGAAGTTGTATGTCAACTGATTTGTTGGTATTTTCATGAGAGATATAACGTTAAGCCGTTTCCTTGTAATATATCATGACGTTGATCTCAACATTAATGTATCACATATTTCAGAATTTACGGTGTACATACGACACAACATAATGTGTCCAGAGGATATATGACACAGATTGTCCACGCACAAAGCCGATTAAGGCAGGTTTGGGGGACTTTATAGAATGAGTAAGACATCATAAAGTAAGTCTATGACATGCATCCCAGGTTATTGGACCGCTTTAATGTGTTTTATTAGTGCACGTGCGTAAGGGGATCAAATGTACTTTAGTTTGATTTACATCAGACAAACACTTTGCCAAGTCCTCAGAATTTATTTATTTATCAAATCGTTTACCATAATGGTCGACCTCATTTTGAACGCACTTTCCAGGCATGCTTAGACTTTAGGAATGTACTCTTTTAATTCACAAATAAACAATGAAAAGTACAGTATATCATTAATTTGTTATCCAGCTAACAGATTGTGGGACACAAGTTCAGGCTCAAATTCAAGTGTTTAGTTCCTGCGCCTTTGTAAAAGATCAAAATACCGTCTGCACAATTGATGTGGCCGTGTTCATGGTGATTCGCGGGTGCGTGGGAAAACGAATCACAAATCCCACTGTGTTGTCCTACAATCCATGCGAAATTCTCTTTGGCTTACATCATTATCGTGTTCAAGACTAAAGATGATAAAAACACCACAGCCTCTCCCTCGCTTCTTCCCCAAACACACACATATACACACAGAAAGCACAAACTCACATACAACTCACATACATACACCCATTTCACCCTATCGCTGTAGGCCTTGATTGACGTCATTTATTTTGTAATTTTAACTTCAATCACTGTCGGATAACTCTGTATATTATTCTTTTTTTTTTTTTTAGTGGCAGTAGCACTGTAACAAATCAGCATCATTAATTTATCCTCATATCAAGCATTCTTTTCATGCAAAGCGTCATGGACCCCGCCCCCGGTCAGCGCGCAAAATGTGTGCACGATTTTCTTTTAGAGGTGCTAAGAAGGGAGTGTCTCATCTTATCGTTTCTAATATCTTTGATCACATCACTGCATTCATGAAGCTGTAAGCCTCATCATTATCAACATTAACAATAAACGAAAAAAAAAACAAAAGCACGAACAAAAATAAAGCAGTTATGCCCTCATGACGACATATTCTTAAATTCTTATGAACAGTTATTGTGTCAACTCTGACTCGCATCTATTTTGAAACAGTGCCCGTGGACTTTCTTTCCGCCTGCCGACTCAAGACAATTTAGACACGCCCGAAACAGCCAGACAGAGCTTTTTCAGTCTTGCCAATGCGCGAAACCACGTTTAACTCCACAGCTCACATTTCACATTAACTCTGAGGCAAAATAGATTTGACTCAGTGCATCACTGGCCTTATAGCGACCTTAGATCTTGTTGGTTCCAACACTTTTTTGCGCAAACTGAGAAATTCGACGTTGAACGTAAGCGGTTTTAGTATTACAAGGTCCCACAGTGTGTAAATTGAGGGGCAGAACGAAATTTCCTATCATACTTTTTAATTCTACTCGAAGAAAATGTGTCTTTTTTCCAGTTCAAAATGTCGGACCAACTTCTTCTGTTAAACTCAATTGTGGCTCAATATCAACGAAATTATTTAAAATAAAGTGAACATCGAGACCTTTTGAAATCTCTGCACGCACACCTTTACCTCTTTCTATGCGTAATCTGATATTTTGTAGAATTTAGGGATCAGCAGTTAAAAAGCCTTTCGTGATTACTTCCTTTATAATTTATTACGATGAAGATAAAGAATTAGAATAAAATCTTAACTGTTGAACAAATTAATAAGTGTCACAAAGCATTTTAAACAAGTGTCAAAGAGGGCATCTGTTATACCTCTTCTACATACTGAAACATCTCTTTTTTTTTTTTTTTTTTAGAAAATGGAGATAGAACAACAAGAACTGTGGTCAGGTTATTCTGCATTCATTTCTGTCCACGTAATATCTCTGTACCAGCATTTTTTAATATTTCAAAAACTGCCACGGAGCAACATCGGTATGGGGCGTTTGAGGGCGTATGATGTCGTTTTGACTCATCAAGGAATCAATAACGATGCTCCGAAGACAGGCATGTATTTCAAAACTGTATGATTCTATTGTCCCATGTAAGGCTGAGATCGGCGTCTTGAGCGTCTGTTAAATCCATGCATATTTTAACATGGGCTGTTTGAATTTGGTAGAGATTCGGAATTCCGAAAAAATCATTTTTACCGGTTTTGATTCCGGAACCATAAATAAAATATGCTTAACTTTTCCTTAGAATGGCCAGCTATTTTTTGACTTAGAAAGAACATCTTGGACAATATCATTACTTGAAATATACAAGTTTTGGGGGTTTTTTTTATTGGGAAGGGGAGGGCCACCCTCCTCCCCAAGCCAGCACCCCTACTTCTGTCCGACATAGATTTGTGTAGGATCTTCGTGAGGTTGGTAGGATGACCATAGGTACTGATTCCCTACATGAAACCTATGTCGGCACAATGTCGTAATCAGAAGATGTACGTAGGAAGGATGTCATTCCTCTTTGCAAACTTGACTTGGATTCCTGTACGGTTACTGGATGGACCTTGAGGAATCAGTCCTCCAGCTGGATGTTTTTATAGCTAACGCGCTCCTAGGTCATTTCACATTCTGAACACGAAATGAGTGCCGAAATGAAAGTGTGTAAATCAAATTATGGTACTCCTTCAATTTTTTAAATTAGTAATAAATGGCTGAAGTTCCGAAGAAGAGGAAGAAAGAACAAATAAATCATACATCTCAACACCATTAAACAGTTCATTATTTTTTCGTATCAAATATGGTTTCAATGAGCCGAAATGTACCAGCTAAACAGGGCAGGTATGAGTAAATCTATATAATGTACTGCTAACATTTCTCCTTCTATTGATCTGTTTGCGTGTACAATGTGCAGTCATCACAGCACCTATACCACCCAAACAGTTTGTCCAGGTTTCTTTCGATCTGACAAGGTGCCATAGAATTAATCAGTTTTATATTTCGTCGGGAAGTGTTATTTTTAACCTCATTAATTTTAATTCACAGTTTTCAAGCCGGGAGTTCACTTTTACATTGGTTGGTCAAACCACTGACCCAAAAAAAAAAAAAAGACTGTGCAAAACACCAGAATATGTTCAACATTGTGTACTTTAGTGTGTTGAGTACTTGTCCGTTTGTCGATTGGGCTGTTGAAGGGGAACTCAATCCTTCTTCGTTGAACCAGTGGTGTGTATAATAATGTATTATTTGTCTTGTTAACGATGGATGTTTTTAATGCACTATCTTTCTCTCAAAGGGAATGTGTGTGTCCCTACTTTAAAGGTATATGCATGGGGTGTGTGTGGACAAGTGTTTATGTACCTGGGTATATAGGTGACCGCGTGTATGTTAGTTATGTGTGTAGTTATGCTCAAGCTGAGTAACCATGTTCCTAGTATCTGGATAAATATGTTTCATCTTGCCACCTCAACCATGTGTATATAAGGACGACCTAAATTGTCGCAGGGTAGTCTAGTATCACCTACCCCTTAGGGAGTATCATTTCAGGCATTTTCAACACTAAAATTCCGATCATTTTCTGTCTTTCGCCAAGCCAATCGTTTTCTCTTTTCCAGGTGGCGTATTTGATGCAAGATCAGTGCAAGCATTGACGGCCTTCAGACATGAGGTCCATTTGTTCAACCATGCGTTTGCTCATGGCTACAGATACCAGCTACTGAACGATACCACAGTTCTGGATGTGACGGATAGCTTCGCCGTCAGCAATGCTTGTAAGTTTTCATCGACATGTACATTCTCATCCATGTCAAACAAATATCTTTGCCATTTTCAACATTATCGAAACTATTTACATTATTTCGAGGACAGCTAGGTAAACTGTCAGACCTCCACTTTTCAAAAAACAAACAAACAAACAAACAAAAAAATTTGAGATATCTGGCATGCTTGTAATCCTTGACATCCCACTGTTTGTGTTATAATTTATGTTAAATTCCGCAAACTAAGGGTTAAGTAACGTCTTTATACCGTAACTATTATGTCTGATAAAATAAAGTCCTTCAGTTTTTTTACTTGTGAAAAATTTGTAAAATCCTAGTTACGATATTTTACACCCCCCCCCCCACCCGATTTACAGTCTTATTTTCATCATTACTCCTCCTCATCTTTGCCTTTATCATTTTGTCCTTTGCGCTCTGCTGTCCTCGACTTTTGTAAAGAAAACAAGATAAAAGAATGGCTATCAGGACGCCTCTCTGATTATGTATACTATTTCGATAAGCAAACTAGAGAGAGAGAGAGAGAGAGAGAGAGAGAGAGAGAGAGAGAGAGAGAGAGGTCCAGTTGACGGCTGTTCAAAAGAAGCCTCTGGGGCAACGATATGAACGTACATTGATATTCTTCAGGAACAATAGCTGGGTCAATCAGTTAATACAGTGCGTAAGTGAGGAACTTCCAGTTATCTTGTATGATACATTTTTGCCTCTGATGTAGCGTCAGCTCAGTCCATTACAAGGAATGATAAAGAATATGATGTTATTTCATTTGCTCAGTATTTTGCTTGACCATGCCAGTGCCGGATTAAGACAAGGGCTCTATGGGAGGGGGTAAGAGTTTACAAATGGCTCTCAATAATATTGATCAAACCCAAAAATATGAACAAACCACAGTAAATAGATACGGACACTGTCTTTAGTGAAGATGGTCTCTTTCAATTGGTGTTGCCGCCGTGACCCAGTTTGGCGATTTGGCGGACTGACAGATATTATATTTGTCCATGCATAGAGGGAGGGGGACAGCCAGATCGACACACAAATACAGAGAGAGGGAGGGAGAGAGAGGGAGGGAGAGAGAGGGAGAAGATAGACAGACAGACAGACAGAAGTTATAATTTGTCCATTGTCATTGGGGTACAGAGCAACGGACAAGCAGATAGATACACAAATACAGGGAGGGAGAGAGAGACAGACAGACAGACAGACAGACAGATTATATTTGTCCACTAATTGTCCTTGGGGTACAGAGTGGCGGATGATCAGATAGACATATAAATACAGAGACAGACAGACAGACAGATAGACAGGGCAGGCAGAGCAATACTATCAGCATGAAATAACATGCATACGGACATGAACTGGTGTTAATATGGATGATATTGATTATATGCAGATGAACAAGAAAGCACGCGAATTATCAAATGGATTTCACAGTAAAGTGAATGCAAAAATGTGCGTGTTCTTGTTTGTCTCAGATTTAATAGCAGAGGGACAAAAATGAGAGAGAGAGAGAGTGGCAGAGTGAGAGAGAGAGGGGAGGAGGGAAGGAGAGAGAGAGAGAGAGAGAGAGAGAGAGAGAGAGAGAGAGAGAGAGAGAGAGAGAGAGAGAGAAATAGAGAATGATTGAGTGAGTGGGGTGAATGAATGAGAGAGTGAGTGAATGAGTGAGTGAGAGTGAATGAGTGGGTGATAAGGTGAGTGAGCGAGATTGAGTGAGTGGATGAAAGAATGGATGAGTGAGTGAGTGAGTGAGTGGATGAGTTAGTGAGTTAATGGATGAGTGAGTGAGTGAGTGGATGAGTGAGGGAGTGAGTGGATGAGTGAGTGAGTGAGTATAAGAGAATGAGAAAGTCACTAAAACGTTAATTCACTAGCTTGATGGTCGGTCATTCAAATAGTAGACCAATATATCGATCAATCACTCAGTCATTCATGTTGAAATAGATGCCCACCACTGAGCTAGCACGTCTATAAAATGGGGTGATTAAGTGAAAGAATCTTACAGACAGAAAAAATAATGAATGTTCGATTTAATCTCCTTCACATGTTAGAAATAATCCCTTCTAAATGGAATGCTGTGCAGTTCTAAAGCCCTAAGTGTGATGCAGTGTTGTGTACAGCCGTGGAACTAGACGCCCCAGTGTAATTGATCAACTTGATAGGCTCGCCTGTTACTAGCAGAAAACAATGCCCATTTAAGCACTAACATTCCACTATTTTGCAAATCGAACTGTGAACCGTTATAAATAGACAAAAAGGTAAATGAATAAACAAATAAATAAAGTGTCTTTTTTTAATTTTATAAATGGACAGAGCCATGAAAGAAGAAAGAACTAAATTGGACCAAGTCCGTATTCCGAGAGTAAAGGAAGATCACCCATTGGGGGCTATATCAGAGACGAGCCTTGTCCAGGCCCCCTCCCTTTACCTCCCTTCCCCTCCCCAAGCTTTCATCTAGAGAATGCCTTATGGATAATCTGAGAATTATTTCGGCTGGACCACCCTCCCCTTTTCTGTAAAGTCACATTTGCACATGCAGAAATATGTAATAAGATCACTTGATTATATCATTATGTTATCACATTCAGCAAATAAAATTGCGCCGTACATTGTCACAAATCCCAGACTGGGAGATGTAATAAGTTATGACAGGACAACAATCACGAACAAACAAGTTTAACACTTAACAGAACAATCCATCAGACTCACACATTTATTAAACATAATTATACAGATAATAGCGCAATTACATACATTATATTATTGAAATTAACTGCCGTACAACGGCCTTATTCTCACACACCCTCTTCCTCGGGTCCACAACCCGGTAGTTACTCCTAAAGGCACTTCGGCCTCAGCCTCTCCCCTCAGGGTCTTAATAGCACATTAATAATTCACTGGCACCGCAGTCTCTCAATATCCCCTTCCTATTGTCATACACCTTAGCATTCCCCTAGCACCTCGGCAGGGCAATAACACATTATCATTTCAATAGACATTATCATTTCAATAGTACATTATTAGTTCACTAGCCCCTCAACATGGCAATAGTACATTATCGCATTCACGCTCATATCTACGTCCCTGTCCGTGGCCTGACTGCCACGACTTTATGTGCCTCTACTGTCCTGCGCTGACAGCCTCACTTCTGGCCTATGTATGGCCTCCGGGTCTATGCTGGCCTATCCCGTAGGCGGCGCTCTTTGGCCCGACCTCGGCACCTACAAGAATAACATTACATTGGTATAATACCCTACCATTTCTATTCACTCCACCTCTCCTTACAACCCATGAAGCGTACACACCCTAGTTCACCTTTCACTCACCACACATCTTACGGTAACACACCTCCATCGGAGTACACACTACTCACTCGCGCTACAAATCCATGAACTCACTTTCATCTATCGCTCATGGCGCACATTGCTATATCCAATATCAAGGACTTCCACATTCCTCACATCTACTTATTTACATCATGGTAATAGACGAATATAATATAATATATCAATCATAATTATCAATCAACGTTCTACCTACCAGTCATCACTGGAAAAACTCTCTCACTGGTCTCTCGACTGCTCCCCTTATGTCCGCCCGCTGGGCTCTTACTAGCGTCCGTTCCGTGGGACCTTCTAACTTGCAGTGATAGTAATACAGCGCTTTCGCCTCATTCAGACCCCCCACCACTCATAACATGCACGCTTTTCTTCCTTGTCTTCGTGCGTTAATTTTACTCTCTTCCTTTCACGTCTTTCCCTACCTGTCTGCCGTGAGCCCTTCTTACTCTACACCCGCTCTGTAGCAATCCCCTTAATTGCACTCACTCCACTCGTGACATACATGACAGCAATGTCATTAGATCTATTTTAGTTTTTTCCTTTGGCTTCGTAGACAATAAAAAAAAATAGATATCAAAGAACGAGCTGTTATTTCTGTCTCGCTGTCACGGCACTGTTTATCAAACTTCATCCGGTGGCTGCTGGAACCTCTGTAAAACTAGCCTTTGAAGCTGTCGTCAGAGGAGTGTAGTCCAATTACCAAGCCAAATAGAGAAAATACAGAGTTGTGTTCACTGTTCAGCCATAGTGTCTAAGGCTATAGTTTCAACAAGGTTCCAATAGCCGTCGGCGGACGTTTTTACATCATAACAAACGGAAGGTATGTGTTTGTGGCTGAGTGGATGACTGGGAAGGGGGGGGGGGCGGGGAGTAAATTTTGTCGTGTACTTGGGTTGCTTTGTCGCAAATGCTCCGTACACAAGGACTGCAAGTACATGCCATGGCGATAGGGGTTTTTGCCGACAGAACCAACCAGTGTTGAGTTATCTATGCTCAGATTTGACGTTTCTGTTCATTACAGTTGCTCGCGTTAGGTTGTGTAATGCACCTAGCTTGCTCAATATTCTATAAGGACTACAAGCCAATGTCTTGAGGGTGGGTTTGCAGACCGAAGCAGTATTGAATCCATGAACTGTATTGGCGCGTCTGTTTGCAACAGCTGCTTGCATTAGAATTTGTCATGCACATAGGTCGTTCAGTTATTAATATTCTGTATACATAGACTGCGTCAATGCCATGAGGATAGTTTTTTTTGTAGAAAAACCAGTGTTGAGATTTGGCATTTCTGTTTACAGCAGCTGCTCGCGTGAGAAGGAAATCGACTGGCTGAAATGGAAATGTGAAGGCGCTGATCATACATGTTTTACGCTCTTAATCACAGAGGTCACCGCTTCCTTTTTCCGACACCAAACTCTCAATCTTGGCTCCGGAGATGCGTGCAGACTTAGCACAGACAATTATCTGGAAATTTGATGGAGGAAAATGGAAAAGGGAATCTACTGTATAAAATTTCCGTATCTGCTGTGAGGATTGCTGCGTTTTCTACTTGGAGGTGGGAGGGGAGGGGTAGATTTTAACATGCACTTGGCTTGCTCAGTCCTAATTTCTTTGTATACTGTAAGGACTGCAGACCCACGAGGATGGGTTTTGTTTGTTTATTTGTTTTTTTGCAGACCGAACCAGTGCTGAGCTATCCACGCTCTGATTTGTGGCACAGAATATTATCTGTGAATTTGAGGGAAGAAAATGGAAAAAGGGAATCTACTCCCACACATTCCCGCATAAGCTGTGAAGATTACAATGCTTTTTCTTTTCTACTTTAAACATATCTAGTTCTCCTGAAGAGGGAGACGAGTCTCTGGCAGCAGGGAAGGGAATTAATTGCACTGGAAATGGGGATTGGATTGATGGATGGTGCTTTCAGAGCTTGCCCGCCGGCCGTGAAATGCACTGAATGATTTTTTGAAGCAAAGGCTGGCTATTGAAAAAGAAGGGGGCTTTTCTTGCAGGAGTCCTCTCGGCCGTTGAACGTCTAATTTAGAATTCCTATGTAGCTGTCATTCGGATTTGTGAATAGTCCTAGTCTGAGAATTTGGTCTTTCAGGAACTCTCAAGAGCATAGGAGGAAGATTTCAAAACGCCAGCGAACATCCTAGTTTGCATAAACCTTATTAATTTAATCTGATTATTTTGAAATGGCCATGATAGCTTCAGAATCTGAACTGCCATGGGTATCACGAAGGAAGGATGAAGAACCATTTGCTGTTGAAAGTTTCTTCCTCAGCGAATGATAAAGTAGACTGATTCGCGACCTTATTTGTTCCAACTCCACTTTCTGCACAGTTGAGAAATTCGACGTCCAACGTTTGGGGCTTTAGTTATTATAATTAGGAGTTAGCATAAATAGGAAGTGTGAAACAGCTTGATCAGTGCTATGAAACCTTTAAAACAAATGACCAAGTGTGCATTTGTAATAGTTCTTCTACGTACTAAAAGATCTCCTATTTTTCAGAAAATGGAGATAGAAAAATGTATAACTAAAGTCAGGGATTGTCTGCATACTTTTTCCACAGGTCATCTGGAGTCAATAAACATTGTAATAATGAGTCCAGGTTCAAATAATGTTATTCAAGATCAAATCAATCAATTTACATTTAATCAGCTGAATTTTTGGATTGAATTTAAAGGAAATTGTCACCTTGCAGCAAACAAGCGGGTCGCCAGAAAGTATGGCGAGCATTTATGAACATGAACTCTACAGTCATAGCGTTTGAGCAAGTCTGGATCTTATTTGCTTGAAATTAAAACAGCATTTATTACATTGTGATGCTCTTGCGTGAGAAGTGCTAGGCAAATTAATACTTTCTGAAAACTGATGTGAACAGTCATTTTGGCTAAAGAGGCAAATTAAATCCGTCAGTTGCCATATTGTAATAACAACTTAAACAAAATTCAATTTGAAAGGTGTGAGTATGACAGGCTTCACATTTTTCTATAACCTCTCAACTTTATGGCCTTCAGATAGACTTCCCAAAAGTATTGGTAATTATATCATCTTTTTTAAAATCCCGAGCTAATTATGCTTCTTTTTTGGTGAATTCCCCATTAGTGAATGGGTTTACCTTGTTAAATATGATTATGTTCAGCTATATTGTGGTATTGTGTCATCCTGTTAGCTGTCACAAATCCCAGACTGGGAGATGTAATAATTATAACAAGACAACAATCACGAACGAACAAGTATAACACTTAACAGAACAACCCATCAGACCCACACATTTATTATACATAAAGATAAGATAAAAGTGCAATTACATACATTATATTATTGAATTTACTACCGTCCAACGGCCTTATTCCCACATGCACTCTTCCTCGGGTCCACAACCCGGTAGTTACTTCCTAAAGACACTTCGGCCTCAGCCTCTCCTCTCAGGGTCTTAATAGCACATTAATATTTCACTGGCACCGCAGTCTCTCAATAGCACCTTCCTATTGCCATAACACATTAGCATTCCACTAGCACCTCAACATGGCAATAGCACATTAGCATTTCAATAGCACATCAACATGGCAATAGCACATTATCATTTCAATAGCACATTCACGATCATATATACATCCCTGTATGTGGCCAGACTGCCACGACTTCATGTGCCTCTACTGTCCTGCACCGACAGCTTCACTCTGGGCCTATGTGAGGCCTCCGGCCCTATGCTGGCCTATCCCCTGTGCTCACCGTAGGCGGCGCTCTTCGGCCCGACACCGGCACCTACAAGAATAACATTACATTGGTATAATACCATACCACTTCTATTCACTTCACCCCTCCTTACAACTCATGAAGCGTACACACAATAGTTCACATTTCACTCACCAAACATCTTACGGTAACACACCTCCACCGTAGTACACAATACTCACTCTCGCTACAAATCCATGAACTCAACTTTCATCTATCGCTCATGGTGCACATTGCTATATACAGTATCAAGGACTTCCACATTCCTCACATATACTTATTTACATCATGGTCATAGACGAATATAATACATCAATCATAACTATTATCAATCATCGTTTCACCTACCAGTCATCACTGGAAAAACACTACTCCCAAGTCTTCCGACTGCTCTCCTTATGTTCGCCCTCTGGGGCTTTCTCCTGCGTCCGCTTTCTTGGACGTCTTAGTGTGCAGTGATAGTAATACAGCGCTCTCGCCTCATTCAGACCCCCACCACTCACAACATGCAGGCTTTCTCTTACCCCGTAGCCCGTGGGTTAACTTTATTCTAACCCTCTTCTCGTAACTACTGATCCTCGCTCACTCGCTCGTGACATTAGCTGTCCATAATTATTGCATTCGCTGAAAATTATTTCTCATGTAATGAATAGTTCAACCCTCCTTACGAAACAGATCAGTCCTGTAATGGTTCATACAAGTGTTATCATCTTTCTCTGTGGGCGCCACAACATGCCGGAGATAGCGCAAATTAAATTACCAGAGTTATCTCACATTTTAAAATTGCTGAGCTATGGATCGATACTGAATTATGATATCTTTTTTGTCCACAAGGATGCCCCGCTTTTATACGGATCATGATGCATGGTCTAAAAAAACAGGTCGATTATGAATAGGGTTTACCATCTCCCTTTTATAAACGTCTTATAATAATAAAAATTATGACTGTCGAACGAAAAATGGCCAAGGACATGCATATCCATATTATGTACTTGATAATAATTATCTGCATATATAGACGAGCAATCAGAAAATAATTATTTCCTGCTAAAAAGTGACCCAGTGCACTTGCAATGCGTGCATAAATATTCCTTGGATTTCATCTGGATAAGCGAATGTGTAGACTTCACTAACAGATGGATGGATGTAATTGAAGTCACAATAAATTTACTTTCCACAATTTGCATTATTACATATTTTTTTCACGAAATATTTAAACACTTAATGGCATTTTGATTCTGTTGTTGTTTTAATTTGATGTATGAGGTATTCGTATTCATCTACGTGCTTTTGACCCTTTAAATGATGCTGATGGAACATCCAATCCCGAGCAAGTCGAGTCTGGCAATAATTTGAATCTAGTTGACATTAATAATGGTACTTGAATTCGGCTTAACTGAATTTAAAGACCAGTAAATCTCAACCCTTTTCAGGCAAATCCAAATTTTCTTTCATCACCCCCTTTGACACCCCCCTCCCCACCTCCAGGCCCTCCAAAATCCTTACTCAAACATAACAGATACATTTCACAAGAAGACAGAGTACACACAAATTATGACGTCAAGTTTCTTAAAGGCTTATTAATAACATTAGACATGTTGTTTATTCATCATAAAAAAGAAATCATTCTTTATCAAATGCAGACACAAAAAAAAAGGCCTTTTCTATTCAGGTCACAAAGATTTAAATGCTTACATGTTTGCCCTGTCGCTCAATTTTTTGTATGATTTTGGTCCCGTAGTCACGTAGATTTAGCTGCTTTCATGTTTACCCTTTCACTACATTACAGTATGATTTTGGTCACGTAGTCACGAAGATTAAGCTGCCTTCATGTTTAACCCTTCACTACATTACAGTATGATTTTGGTCACGCAGTCACGAAGTTTAGATGCTTACACGTTATTGTTCACCCTCTAGCCCCATTATAGTATTATGATTTTGGTCACGTAGCCACGAAGATCTAGATGTTTACATGTACTCCCTTTAGCTCCATTAGAGTATGATTTTGACCACGTGGTCATGAAGTTTAGGTGCTTACGTGTTCACCCTCTAGCTCCATTATAATAATAATATGTTGATGATTCCCAGTTTCTCTTTGCTGCACGAATACAGCATTTTGACAATGTGCACTTTAAATGCACCACCATGTACCCTTCATCCATTGTCCACGGGGAGAGAAACTGGACAGACAAACTGGCTTTTTATTGGACAGTGCGGTATTGTGAAAAGGTACAGGCTACCCCCCCCCCTTTTTTTTTCTTGGGCGAAAAAGGGAGTGCATTTGGGGAATAATGTCGGTGTCGGTTATGGAATATTAGCTTGCCGCCGAAATCAAGCTTCTGAGACAAGCTGTTGTGCATATTCTAGAACCATGTTCCAGTGGTCTTTTCTGTTCTTTTAAGCAAGGACGATGCATAGTGCAGAATACAATCATGCCATTGGGAATTTATTTATGTTGTTTTGGGTTGAGCCATATTACGAATATTACGTGGCAGATGGGTCGGGTTCTCGTATCATATTGGGCCGATAAGCTTGTCGACGGGTCAAACTGAACTGGCGTTCGCAAGTGGTTCCCTGGCCTTGTTATACGTTGTTGTTTTTGTTTTTTTCAGTAAGCGTTTTAGGACTGAACTCGATAATGTAATGGTAGATCTTCGTACGTCGATAGATCTTTGGTTTACCGAGTCCTTCTGCCATTGGTATCTTATGCCTCCGGTTCTTGAGTTCGTTAGTTTCTTTGCTGCTCTTGTTCTTGGATGGCTTTCTTTTTCGAGTTTTTGCCTCTTGAGCCACGGAAAGGACTATTTAAAAGGGTTTGGGGCATGCAGCAGGTCTTTACAGATGGACAGTCAGTATGCTATGACTGTCTGGAATTAACTGACAGTTTTCGAACACCTGGCGCCCCAGGAAAATGTCAGTTATGATTAGAGCCTGCGCAAACTTTTCTGATAAAACAGTAATTGCTATCTGGTAAACAGGACCTACGTGATGCGTGAAACGGTGCAGAAAATGAACAGATGGGCCCGCTGCAAATTCTAAAACAGAGAGGGAGAGAGCCAATTGAGTATGGTCACACAGATGTGGTTTCTCTCATGCAAAGTCAATATAATCGATTGTATGTGGAAATATACACATTAATGCAAAGATATCTGGGTGTATGTAGGAGCACATTTGGTACATTCTAAAACAGGCAGCTTCTTAATGAGGGAGTTGAGGTCTTGTTTTAGAGAGATCTTCGCCCTTGGCATTTGGAGTTCTGTTTTTCTTGGTTTTGTTGTACACGTTATAGCTTTTGTTGTTGTTTCTTTTGTTTTCTTTGTTAGCCCTCACAAGTGCTCTCCCTGACAGGCTGCCTCGTTCTGGTCCTTTTTAATACGAGGGGAAAAGAAAGACATAGTAGAAAAGTGCAGTAAAGAGCAGGTGGAATGAGAGAAACAACACACACTGTGGTACAAATAGTTACAGAAACACAGACAGCGATACAAAAGCGAAAAGAAAAAGACAGAAAAAAAACTGCATTATAAAATGGAAACAAAGGGTGTGTTTATTATATTAGTTGGCCCACAAACTCGAGGAATACACAAACGTGATTTTTAAAGTTGAATTTCGATCACCAATGTGTAAATTGAGGCGCAGAACGAAATTCCCTGTCATACTTTTTAATTCTATTCAAAGAAACCGCTTCTTTTTTTTTTCCTGCTTAAAATGTCGAAGCACGTTCTTCTGTTCAACTCAGTTCTGTCTTAAAATCTAAGAAAGCATTAAAAATATAGCGAACTTCAAAGCCTTTTAAAATATGCCCACGCACAACTTTACTTCTTTCTATGCGTGATAATATATGATATTTTGTAGAATTTAAATCTCAGCAGTTAAAAGACTTTCATCATTAGAGGCCTTACTTCCTTTATAGCCTGATGTATTACAAAACCTTATCACAACAGGAAAGACATCTAGAAATGTCTGATTATGAAAGCAGCCAAAAAAACGTGAGGAGACAAAATGAGCCCTGTCAAGGAAATGAGTAAGAAAAACATAAAAGCAGATGGAACCGGAGATGTGGTCAAATATTTATAGGGATGACGGGGATGGCAAGACAGACTTCAAGCTTGTCATACATCCCCTGTAAGACGAGTCCAGAGGAGGAGATGGGAAAGAGGATGATAATGCAAGAGAAATGGAGTCTAATGCGCTATTAAAACGGTCATTACTCGGAAAAAGTAATGGACGGCTTGGGATGTTCACAGAGAGTAGGAGGAAGGGGAAGAGGAAGGCGAGGCAGACAGGAAGGAATGATCTTAAGGCGAAATGAGAGGATGTCAGTGAATGGGAGCTGACACTGGCACCCTGGGGGGTCTAAGAATGGACGCGATAAAGGAAGTCAAAGGGAGGTGTTTTAAATCTATCTATCTATCTATCTATCTATCTATCTATCTATCTATCTATCTATCTATCTATCTATCTATCTATCTATCTATCTATCTATCTATCTATCTATCTATCTATCTATCTATCTATCTATCTATTTATCTATCTATTTATCTATCCATCTATCTATCTATCTATCTATCTATCTATTTATCTATCTATTTATCTATCCATCTATCCATCTATCTATCTATCTATCTATCTATCTATCTATCTATCTATCTATCCATCTATCTATCTATCTATCTGCCTTTCCGTTTTTGTCTCATAAAATCGGTCTGTCTTTCCATTTGTCTGTTAGTCTAATATATAGGAGGAGGAATGCGAGGCAGAAAGGGAGGAAAGATGTCAACAGGATAATGGGAAAGATATTCGTGAGTAGAGGCCGATTCATGACATAACGAGAAAGGAGATTTCCTCCATAAAGAAATACGTAAATTCTCTAACTAAAAAAAGAATGGGAAGCCAAGGCAGGAATATGAAGATCAGAGCTGTGAGGGAAAGGGAAGGTCATTAAAGAAGAGAGGCAAGGAGAGAGAAAGATTGAGGAAAGGAGGGAAAAAAAGAACCGGGGGAATGAAAAATAGAGAAAACTAAAAAGTAAAAACAAAAAAAAATTAACAGGGAATTGGAATCATTTAGAAGCCGAACGTGTCGAGAATGGGAAGAAGAGGGAAAAAAAAGGGCTGTAAAATTTTCTGTCTCTTTTCGTGCCTTTGCCTGCCCTATTATGCTTGTAGGCTCGAATCATGGCAGGAAAGAAATCTGGTCTTATATCAATTTGAAATGAAGCCAGAGAAGAGGTAAGTTCAGCAGATTATACGAGACTGATGAGATTCGAGACTAAGAGACCTGGAAGAGAAAATTACTCGTTGTGATTGGTGGCTCAGTCTTACTAATTTCATTTGACAAAAAAATTCATCTTCAGAAGTGAGACCGAGCAATGCACAGTTCTATCTACAGTGACAAACTTTTGTCTTTATATAAGCTGGCGACATTTTGTCAAAGCAAGCAAGGTTATTTTTAGCACCGTGCACATGATTGCAGTATCACTGTATCGGGCCTTCCACAGAATCCATTATTTGGCTGTTTTTACTTGACTGGTGTTACATTTCCAGGGTTGACATCTAGAATCATAAATTTTATGTCCAAAATAGACGGACGGAGAAAAATGGGTTTGAAGTTTGTTTTGTTTCTTCGACCGTGACAACTCGAATTTTTGCCTAAAGTTCTTTTTTTTTTTTTTTTTGAAAAATGGAAGTTGACAAACAGGCAGTTGGGCGGGCGGAGAGATAGCTAAGAAAGAGAGAGAGAGAGAGAGCGCAAGGGAGATAGATAGATAGATAGATAGATAGATAGATAGATAGATAGATAGATAGATAGATAGATAGATAGATAGATAGATAGATAGATAGAAAGGAGGATAGACAGATAGATACACACACAGATACACAAAAACAGATAGATAGATAGATAGATAGATAGATAGATAGATAGATAGATAGATAGATAGATAGATAGATAGATAGATAGATAGATAGATAGATAGATAGATAGACGGACACACGCAAATACATACAAAGACAGACAGATAGATAGATAGATAGATAGATAGATAGATAGATAGATAGATAGATAGATAGATAGATAGACAGATAGACACTAAGACAGATAGATAGATAGACAGACAGACAGATAGATAGATATATAGATATATAGATAGATAGATTGATAGATTGATAGATAGATAGATAGATACACACATAGATAAGTAGTCTCGGTCCCGGCAAATAACGGACATCAATAAAACAGGACAGCCTGTTGACATTTATTTTGGTGTGCGGGCAGGATTTCAAAAGGAAGATTTTCCTGGTGTATACGGGATGATTACTTGGAGACATGAAAAAGGGAATAATCTGTGAGGAAAATTGTGCTGAGCTTCCTTTCAGACAGATTTAGGCCTAACCCGGAATTTCAAATAACTTTTGGCAGCTGGCGTGGTTTTACCCTGTATTGATTGATAAAAAATGGAATGAAAAAACAAGCTAGAGAACCTTTGAGGTCGCAGCTGCGACTGGCACAAAGTTTTTTTTTAAAAAGCAAAACAAAAAGGAAAAAGTCGTATTTTTCAGAGCCCGACATTTGGAACAAACAACAAAACTGTACAGTAAACTCCTTAAAAAAAATAATTTAAGACATAAGAAATTGCACGCTTTCACACGTTCTAACCCTCATACTGCCTGGGGTTGATTACAGCAAGTAACTGTATTGTCAAAGCTCAGGAAATGAGCTTTCTTGAATGCAATATTTTGGTGGGGTTTCTAGTCATATTCGCGGTCCAAGTGCCATTTTCTTTCGTTAAGAATTGTTGCTTGAAAATGGAACAAATACCATTAAAATTTTCTTTCGTTTCGAACTGTAGCTTAATAACGGTCCAAATATGATTTCCTTCATTACTATTTGTAGTTTAAAAATGAGCCAAATACCTTTTTCTTTCATTAGAAAATTAATGTAGTTTAAAAACTGTCCAAATACCACTTTCTTTCAACACGAATTATAGCTAAAATATTATCAAAATTCAATTTTTTTCTTGACGAATTGCAGCCTTAAAACGGTCCAAATACCTTTGCCTTTCATTACGACTGATAGATTAAACAAGTTCCAAATACCATTTTGTTTCACAACGAATTGTAGCTCAATAAACACTGTCAAGACACTGCCATTCTCTCTAGCCAGCATTACGGTCACGCCGCCCGTAAGCCCAACAGAAAAAAAAAGTGAATCAAAATTTGAAAATAAATCAAAGAATTTCAGAAAATTAAAAGGCTAAACTGTCGCTGGTGCTCGCGTGTTTGCATTTTATTGTTGTTGTTGTATTAGTTCCTGTTGTTGTTGTATTAGTTCCTGTTGTTGTTGTTTTAGTTCCTGTTGTTGTTGTTGTTGTTAAGGCTCATAGAGCGCCGTCTCAAGCCTGTTTTGTCTTAGTTTTGTGGACTATGGAGTTGAAAGGGACCTCGTTCACTAGTCAGACTGAAACAAGTCTGTCTCGCTAGCTAATGTTAAGGCAGTTCAAATTTAATTTAAAACCGGCGTAAAAGAAAGGCCTATGTGCTCCACTGGTCTAAAGCGGGGCTTCAGGAATACAACCTTCTGCCTTTCTTTTGATGGTGTAGATAATTACTTCGTGGTTTTGCCCTAAGCGCTGGCTGTTACTGCGCACTCAAGAAGTACTACCGTCATTCCTTCCGGATGGTCGAAAGTGAGAGGAGACGAATGCCTCAAATCGAAGTCTGTCAGTGGTTTATTGTAATTTGATCTTTTCATTTATTGTTTCTTAGCATTGTTGTGTTTGTGGTTGTGTCACCGGTGTCATTGTGCCCATGATATTCCTTTTTATAAAGAGTAGAATCGAGGTAAAGAAATGGTTCATTTTCTTAACTAGAAAACACAGTTGAAGCATTAACTTTAGAAAATCTTTTTACTCCCAGTGTAGATGCACTGCCTTGTCTCTTCTAACATGAGAAAATTATTCTCCTTCTTTGGTGTCATGAGATACATACATAGTAAATTGAGGAGGGAATGGACAAAGAACTATATTAAGTGCTTCTGCTCGTATACAGATGCCTGTGTGTGTCGGATATCAAACACCAGAAATAAACGTGTCATGATTTTACCGCGATGATTAAACGAGAATTTAATTACCTCATTTAGCTAGCCCGACATGACAGATGCAGTTTCGGTGGGATGCCGGAGCTGGGTGAATCGGGAAATCCTACAGAATCGGTCTTCCCGAAAGAATATCCTCAGAATTTGCTCAAATTTTATTCTCAGGGCTGGCTCGATTTTTTTTTTTTAATCCAAAAGTTCTGATGTTCTGAAATGCAGACCTGTCTCACGCCAATACAATTTTATCTTCGCTGATTCTCTTCTAAATGTGTCTAGACCAGTGTTTCTTGTGATTTATTCTTATTATAAAAAAAAACAACAACAACAGAGCACGCGCCTACTATGATCGGATAAAGTTAGAATACGGTATAATATTTAAAAAAAAAAAAACTGTAAAAATATTTATATATAATCCCTATGTGTACATTCAAAAGCTGTTTTAATATTAAAACTTTATTTCAAGTTCAATCAGTTGTTTCTTACTTCAGAGAGCCTTGTCTTTGACCCTGGCTGTAGATTTGTTGAGCCAAATTGCACTTTGGAAATAAGATTTCTATGAAAAAGCTCTACGCCCCATTCTGAAGTTCCATGTCCCACCAAAATGTTGCAAGGACACAGCATGAGAAACACTGATCGAGACTTGGCTGGATTGTTTACTCTGTGTAAAGCTTATGCCGTAGTTTGTATAGCAATTTCACTGAGTCGATTCTTTGCGCAGTGTTATATTCTCGAAAGTTTAATTCTAAAGATGTTATCCGAGTTTATTGTGACAGCTCAGAAGGTAGAGACAGTATTGTGTAGAGAATTACCATCTGCATGAATGGAATTCCTTTACATTTCTGATTCATGGTAGCTTTCCTATATTGTTTCTTACATTGAGTCTTGTAACATACAACACTTTCTTTTTATTTTGCTATATTTTAATTTCGTTCCAAGAGCTCGCAAGGTGTTTACCTCACAGATTTCTTTCTCTCTATCTCTCTCTCTCTCTCTCTCTGTCTCGCCCTCTCTTTCTGTGTGTATAATTATAATAATGTGTGTATGTGAGTCTAATATTTTATCGGCATGAATGCCAAAAGAACCATTCATCATTTATGTTAAACACTGGTGGAAAAAAAAAAAGAAATACTGTGAGCCACGCTGCGCGCTCGCGCGTACACACACACACACACACACACGCAGAGAGAGAGAGAGAGAGAGAGAGAGAGAGAGAGAGAACTCACACCCAACATATACACACATAAATACATGGGGCTCTTATCATCACCCTCCATGGCAACCGAGTTCTAGCGCGTTGCTAATGCAGTGTTATTTATCGACTGGGAGCGAAGATCCCTATCTTCTGGAACCCCCTTTCTGTAAGGCGATCTTCCGCCTCTGTTGCTTCTGCTTCCCACTCTCTCCACACATGAAAGAAGAGTTTATAATAACATCGAACTGTACTCTAGTTTTAAATACTGTGCTGTCTGAGGCTTTTAACGTTCTCCAGCTGCATTAATGAACCCCCTTTCTGTAGCGTGATCTGTTCCGCCTCTGTTGCTCCAGCTTCCCACCCTCTCGACCCATCAAAGAGTTTATAATAACATTAAATTGTACACTGGTGTTAGTTTGCTGTCACAGGCTTTTAACGTTCTCCAGCCGGACAAAATGAATCAGCAGTTTAAGGTCATTGTTTTGACTTAGAGATGTTTCTATTATTTAGGCTGTTCGAAGCTTTCAGACTCAAAGCCATTGGCGGATCTACTCTGAAACCAAAGCTGTTTCGAAAAAACTCATGAAACAGGGCCCCTAGTCCTGGAGAGGGCCTGAAGAAACGTTTAATTATTTTTTTATTTAATGAGCGGATTTTGGATGTTGCCTCACTGTTGTTGATTGCAAAGGTGTCCCATAACAGCTCAAGCCCTAGAGTCCCAAAAATGTAGGTCCGCCACTGATCAAAGCACTAAAATTTGTTCAGCTCAATGATTATACCACATTGAAGACAGACTGTCTTGCTGGGTTTTTTAAACAGTACAAACTGGTGGTGTGAAATAAGACTGGCCCTGTTTGTTTCTGTGTACATCGAATAACATAAACTTAAGGTTAAAAACGTAAAATTAACCTACCTTATACCCAATGCCTTACTGCCAGGAAAGAAAGGGGAGTGAGCGCAACGTTAGAGAGAGTTTGGATGTGGGATTTGACATATCTATCTATCTATCTATCTATCTATCTATCTATCTATCTATCTATCTATCTATCTATCTATCTGTCTATCTATCTATCTATCTATCTATCTATCTATCTATCTATCTATCTATCTATCTATCTATCTATCTATCTATCTATCTATCTATTTATTTGTCCTTCTGCCTGTCTGTCAGTTTGTTTGTCTGACTATCTATCTATCTTCATCGCTACTTTTTACGGGTGTACTATCACCTATCATGAACGCTGCGTTATTCCGAAACCGGAGTACTGTACCGCGAGATTGCATCCATTTGGCACTAGAGCGCGAAAAGACATGTTAAAATCCTAAGTGTAGATACTTCTGAATGGTGAATACCATCCAATCAGCAAAGCATCCATAAAAACCTCTAACCAATCAAAAGAGGAACATTGAACCATTCAACAGAATTGTCAGTACAGTGGAAGGGAGAGAATCAGGCTCAAGGGGGAGAAAAAGATTCAATTTTTTTGTCTTTGGGGATCGGGGACCGCCGGCGGTATCGATCAGCTATCAGGCGCAATGATTAGGTTAACGCCCAGTCATGCAGGGAAGAGGAAAGTGCGAGAAAGCTCGTTAGCTGGCATCGGTTCTAATGGAGGATGTCCGCCTCTATCGCTCACCATTGGGGACAAGACACAGATAATGGCTATACTCTCCATTAACATTCTGTATGGCAGGACCTGTTGCCTAGGCAATTTCTCCCTGCATGATTGTAACCTCGCTATTTCTCGTCCATTTCGTCTGCGATGTTCAGGACGGCTTCGGAGATGGCATTTATCTATCTATCTATCTATCTATCTATCTATCTATCTATCTATCTATCAATCTATCTATCTATCTATCTATCTATCTATCTATCTATCTATCTATCTATCTATCTATCTATCTATCTATCTATCTATCTATCTATCTATCTATCTATCTTTCTATCCGTACGTCTGTACGTCTGCCTGTTGCCTGTCTGTCTGTTTGTCTGTCCGTCTCTCTGTCTCTCTGCCTGTATGCCTGTTTATCTGTCCATCTATCTATCTATTTGTTTATCCATGCCAATTATCCCTTGCGTGTGTGCCCTTCTGAAGCCCGAAATATGTAACTGATGTCTTTTACAATATCAGTTTTCATCTTTATCGAATCTTGAATATTTTGGCTGCACTAATGTCCTTTGTATCACTCCGCCAATATATTGATCAACCCTTTTTGACTGTCCGCCAGTCTTTTAAAATATTTGGCTCCCTCCCCGCCCCCTTGCTGGTTGCTGTTGGGGGGGGGGGTGGGAGTGGGTGATTTTAAGTCTTCATGAGAGTCTACCCTGGACACAATGTTGCTACCGCCTATTGATTTAACGTTTTCTGACAACCCAAATCCCAAAATGACAACATTTTTCTTTGCCTAGCAGTGTGTCTGTTCCACTTCTGATCTGTTTCATTTCTGAGTTGCATCTTCAAGTTATGAGAAGTTATTTCGATGTGTGTGTAAGTGGAAACATTGTGGGCTTGGTGTCGGATTAGTTGTTAAAATATTCGGGGAAGAATGAATACCTCGAAGTTGGAATACTACTTTGAAATGTGTTTACATCATTTTAACCTTAAGGGGCGAAACTGCAGATCCACGTCGGTATCGATATTAATGATTTTCCTATTAATAATAATAATAATAATGTATAGCATTTATATAGCGCATATCCATTTAAAATGCTCTATGCGCTTTACAGAAACAACATGTCAACCACAGAGCAGAATGGAGCTGCCTGCGAAGCGCTCAACACACTGCACTGCTTCTTTCTCTCTCTCTGTCTCGCTCACTCTCTCTCTCTATCTCAGAGCAAATTGTAACGCAGCCTGTTAGGCGCAGTTCACAACTCACAACAATTCACACTCACAGCAGTTCACAACTCACAACAGTTCACACTCACAGCAGTTCACAACTCACATCAGTTCACAACACACAACTCAAATAATATTTGAATATTTATTAATAACAATATATATTTAATAATGAATAATAAATTTTGTTGCTGCTGGTGGGGAGGGGGGGGGGGGATGATATGGATAAATTTTAATCTATTAATTTCAATTTTCAATTTTGCCCGGGCAGCGGCCTTTCGGCCTGCTCTTTACGATTTCCAACTGCCAAGGTATCTTTAACGTGCGCAACGTGCACACGGGCCCTCCGAATTTTTTCGTCCTTATCCGAGAAGACTAGGTACTCGATCCTACCCCCCAATAGGACCAGGGACTTGAAAATATGAGAAAAATCCAATTTCCTACATGCCTGCACTGCCCGGGTTTAGAACCCGGGACCCTTGGCATGAGAGGCGAGCACCTTGCCTCTAGACCACCTTGTCCCTTGTCCTTGTTCATTTTATGTCCCCAAATTAATTGTCTGCATGTAAAATCCCTGTGTGTGGTCTGTATGGTAAAAACGGTAACTTTTATGGCCTCAGTATCGTCTGGGTTGTATACGCAACTACCTTTGATTCTGTAATGTCCTACAGCTCCTTCATCTAGACACGGCATTAATTATAAATAACAGTCGGCTGCTAAAAATTACTAGACGCATACCCATTCGCGTGTAAGAGGATTATCGCCAATAAAGGCACATGTCCGGAAATTTGACTTTTCTCTAGTTAAACAATATTTTGAATGTAACTGCACACTAAGGCTGTTAGCCCACTGAGTCAAGTCCGTTCTGCGCCTGTTTTTGACTCGGGCATCATATCAGGTCCGCCTCTCCTTCCGACAGCTGACTCACGACAGCTCTGAGGGGCCTGAATTAGTGAGACAGGCTTGTTTCGGTCTCGAGCGCGTGGTTGGTGGGCGCTTCTGGTAGGGTTTCCTTCTGTCCCAGCACTCTGCTATATTCTATCTGTAGTCTTGCTTCTTCCTAGCACAATGTGATCATTATCGGGTCGACGTGCTTTATCCAAATTCAAACTTTCAGTCTCGACAGTGCGCGAAGCCCCGTTGAACTCCACAGTTTACGTCTCATTCTAAAACCGAGACAAAAAAAAATTTAAAAATTGACCCTGTGTGCCCCAGCCTAAGTATCCATCTTCGTCTTGGTTGGTCACACTGCCATTCTGAGCCATCCCGCTAGACAACCGGTGAAATCAAAATGAAATTTGCCGGTCACAGGCGTCCCCATCAGCCCCTCACTTCCCTCACGATTACGTGTTCGGCTTGTCAAAGTTCGTTGTCCTTTTCCCTGGCAATTACTGTTACTCTGGCATCAGCCCTGCCATCAAATTGAAGGTTCGATGCCAATTCTGTGCCCTCGTGTGTAACTCGTTGGGGTCTTTGTTGATAGCTGGACCTGTCAATAGATACTACGGGATCTCTTGCGGTTACCCAAAGAAATAGATCTAAACGAAAGAAAACAAAAAGTAATTCCTAAACTGTCCGGGTGCCTGAAAAAATATATAGGTGGAATGCGCATGACGTCACAGAGTTTTTGTTTTGTACTTCCGCCAAACAAGATGGCCGGTGGATCAGCTGGTGAGTGTAACTTCGAGATGATTGTGTCTAAGCAGTTAAAATGCCTGCTGGTTGCATTGCAGTTGACTGTTGTGACAGGGGTGGAAAGGATGGATCCAAGCTGGTCAGATTCCCTACCATCCGTGTAAACAAGAGAAAGGAAGTGAAAGAATTGACCAAACGTCTCCCATGTGCGTATACACACGTGTCATTGTTTACGGTAGTGAACTTTTTTTAAACTCGCCGCCGATTGGTTCGCGACGCCTTAAGTGGGTCCGGGCAGACACGATGGTGGATATGCGCATTCTACCTATACTGTGCATGTGCCTAACCCGCCGGCCTTTTGTTGACTACCAGATTTCTTAATGTTTGGAACTATCTTGAGATTTTTTTATTTTTTTTTGACACATCCCGAAATTTCCATGATGTCTGAAATTATGTTTTTATTATTTACGAAGCCGAAGGTCTTTGTTGGAAGCTAGACTTGTCCTTGTGGTTAAATAAAAAGAACCACAATGAGAGAAGTAAATCCTAAATGTTCATGATGCTTTTGAAAAAGAAACGTATTGGTCAATGTTGGAAGCCATACGTCAATAGGTGCTTGGAGCTTTCCTGTTTTCTTTAAAAAGCGATTCCTGCATAGGGTGTCCGAAACAAAATGTCCGTAAGCTGCTAGTCTTACTGACCTCTAGACCTGTCAATGGATGTCTAGGATTATCTTGTGGCTAAAACGCAAAAGCAGTCCCTGAGTTATCATGGTGTCCGAAAAAAGAAATAATTATGAAGGCAACCCCTTTGGTCTTTGCTAAAAACTAGACCTGTCAGTAGTTGTTTCAAAATCGTTTGTGGTTAAAAAAAAAACAAAAAAACTCTAGATTACTCGGGTGTGTGAAAAAATATTTGTACGTAACCAGTTGGTCTTATTCGGAAGCAAGACTTGGTTAAAACTATCTTGTGGATTAAAAAAAAAAAGGAGAGACAGACAGACAGACAGACAGACAAACAGACAGATGGGCAGAAAGACAGAGAGAGCGAGGGAGAGAGAGAGACAGAGAGAGAGACAGACAGAAAGTGAGCGTGAGAGAGATAGAGAGCCCCAAAGTGCTGATTGCGTCCAAACAGTGCACTTTCGCAATCTCTTGGTCTTTGCCGAAGATGCGTCGAAACGATCACAAGGTTTAAAAAAAAAAAAAGGGCGGTATTCTTATATAATTGTCATAGTGTCCGATAGAGAAAAAAAGTGGAACTCTCAAGAGCTCTTATTGATTTTTTTCGAGAGAGGGAGGATAGGGAATCAAAAGCTATTGGTTGACCGATATTGGCTATATCCTTTCTCTCCAAGGATCCTGTGACGCTTTTATTTGTTTACTATCATTTGTTTCCTAGAGAAACCGCTGGTCATGTTTGATTTGTTCAGGACTGTCCTAACTCTTGGCAATATTCCCTGGTGGCACAGGAAGACCTTAACGATACTACACGAATGTGTGTCTCCTTTAAAGCTTCCATTTATTGTTATCGTTTCTTAAATAAATAGATTTTTAAAAAAAACACAAAGAAAAGCTGTATTGCGTGGCTCTCTAGACATGCTCTCTTACTGGAGGTTTGTTTGTCTGTGTGTGTTTGTGTGTGTGTGTGTGTGAGAGAGAGAGAGAGAGAGAGAGAGAGAATGGTCGTGGGGGGGGGGGGGGGAGAGAAAAAGTAACACGACAGTATTTGCTCTAAGGAACGCATTATTATAGAATGATAGCTGCTGCAGTGTCGTTTTTTGCTGCTATTGAAATACTACTTCTAGAAGTTTGCTAAAGTCCCGACGAAAAAATAAAATAGTCTGTCTTTCTCCATTCTAATTAATACCATTATGGTTTCTACATTCAACAATCATGAGATCCATGTATGCTTGTTTAGTATATCTAATACATAATCAAGCCTCTCAGCTAGCAACTTCAAGTCAGTCCATCTTGGTAGGAATGACAGGTGGCATCGGTCCAAGATAGATCTGCTGGCTACGACATCGCGACACCGTCGATTTGATGTTGGAAACCCTACATATCCTAGGGAAACCTCATTCAAATCTGTCTGCTTGACGTAGAGATGCTGGCTGGGCTCTTATAATTCCCGGTCCTGGCAACCTATGTGGAAACTAATCAGGATCCTTAACTATTCACTCAGTGTTTGTTTCTTCCAATTCCACGTTTTTGCACAAACTGAGAAATTCCACATTAAACTCTTGCAGCTTTAGTATTATGATGAGGAGTTAGAATAAATCGGAACTGTGAAACAGCTTGATAAGTGCCACAACGCATTTTAAACAAATGCCAAAGTGTGCATTTTGTTGTACCTCTTCCAGTTTTTCAGAAAATGAAGATAGAACACACAAGGACTAAGGTCATCTTTTTCTTGCTCACCACAGTAGTTACTCAATGTATTTATTTACTTACTGATTGATTGATTGATTGGTTAATTGATTGATTGATTGATTGACTTTTCAGTGTGCCATCACCTGTCCAGAGGAGACATGGCCATCTTTGGCGTGTCCAATGCCTCTTCATTCTCCACCATCCAGTCCTACACGAACACCTTCCAAGTGCCTTACGTCACCATCAGCATGGCACAGAACACTACAGCCACCGACACCTATCAAATCTACATGCGGCCCATGTATGTGAATGCTCTAGTCGATGTCATTTTTCACTATGGCTGGGAGAAAGTTGCCTTTTACTACGACTCGGATGAAGGTAAGCCAAGAGAAGGATGTATTATATAACGGTCAGGGCCGGATTGAGGCCTTTAAAGACCCGAAACACTTAAAAGATTTTGGTGATCCCAATAATATACTGCATCTGTAATTCAAAATATAAACAAAAATTGCGGAGGACATTTAAAAAAAAAATACATTCAAACATTTTTTAAAAAGCGAGTCTTTTACCCCAGCAAATACTTTTTTTTTTTTCATTTACTGTATTACTATGTCCCTTTTAATGGACCGTATTTCAGCTGCACCATTTGCAGTTTTGCACCACACGGTCCATGGAGATTCCTGCAATGAAATTTTTCTGTAGTGCCGACTTTCCTTTGATGCCATGAGCACGTGCATTATATTGCTTACTGGTTAATCCAGCCCTGTTTACAGTGCATCTTAAACATCCTGTGAAAATCAATTTGTCTCATGGGATAGTAAAATCATTTTTGTTTGCCTTATCTGCCAGTTGTTGGTGGGCGCATCTGGTAGGATTTCCTTATGTTCTATCATTCTGCTGTATTTTGTCTCTGGTTCTTGATTTTCCCTAGTACAATATGACCGTTATCGTGTCGCAGTGCTCTCTCCAAACAAAATCAATTATCTCATAAGTTACTATCTTACCTTATCTTATCAGAAACCACAAGGGAACACACAGACCCATCGCCTGGTTATGGCTGAGCCTCTATACTGCCATTTTACGGGAAAAGATCACATACGCCAGTTTGGATCAAAGTCACTTTTTAACATCATTTTAAGGAATGAAATTATAACGTGCTCTGTCTCTTTATCTGGGTTATCATTTTGTTATAGTTTGTTTTGGTCATGTCAAAGTGGAAATTGAACAAAGAGGTGGGGAGCAACGCGAAATTCTGTTTGTGTCTTCTGCGAACATTTGTTTTTGCCATATTCGGCCCTATCCAGCAGTACAGACTGCCATAAATAGTGAAAACATTTGTTTGACTGGGGTTTTCTTCTTCTGAACATTATCTTACTGCCTCGCTCAGTCAAGGTTGTTGTTTTTTTGACAAAAAATTAATTTTGGTCATTTAAAGTACAAAGTAACCATACGTTCATGTCACGAGCAGGTGAGCTGGGATCAGTAGTTACGGGGGAAGGGGGTCGAGTAAAGTTAACCCACGGCCCACGGGTAATGAAAAGCGTGCATGTTGTGAGTGGGGGGGGGGGGTCTGCATGAGCCGAGAGCGCTGTACTACTATCACTGCAAGTTAGAAGGTCCCAGGGGACGGACATGAGTGAGAACAGTCGGGAGATTGTGACAGTGTTTCCAGTGATGACTGGTAGGTGGAACGATGATTGATAATTATGATTGATGTATTATATTCGTCTACGACCATGATGTAAATAAGTATATGTGAGGAATGTGGAAGTCCTTGATACTGTATATAGCAATGTGCGCCATGAGCGATAGATGGAAGTTAGCTTCATGGATTTGTAGCGAGAGTGAGTAGGGTGTAATACGGTGGAGGTGTTACCGTAAGATGTTTGGTGAGTGAAATGTGAACTATTGTGTGTACGCTTCATGAGTTGTAATGAGGGGTGAAGTGATTAGAAATGGTATGGTATTATACCAATGTAATGTTATTTTTGTAGGTGCCGGGGTCGGGCCGAAGAGCCGCCTACGGTGAGCACAGGGTATAGGCCAGCATAGGGCCGAAGGCCACACATAGGCCAGGAGTGAAGCTGTCGGTGTAGGACAGTCGCAGCACATGAGTCGTGGCAGTCTGGCCACAGACAGGGATGTATATATGATCGTGAATGTGCTATTAAGATGTACTACTGTGACATGGATTTATTACTGTGCGAATGAGATATTCATGTGAATTGAAGTATTAACGTGCTATGGCCACGTGAGGTGTATAGGAGGCTAAAGTGTATTGCCATAGGGAGGCGCTATTGAGAGACTGTGGTGTGAAAGAATACTAGTGTGTCATTAAGACCCTGAGTGGAGAGGCTGAGGCCGGGGTGTCTTTAGAAGTAATTACCGGGTTGTGGACCCGAGGAAGTGTGCTTACGGAAGAAGGCCGTGGACGGCAGTTAACTTGAAGAATATAATGTATGTATGTAATTGCACTGTTATCCTTATCTTTATATTTATGTTTAATAAATGTGTGAGTCTGATGGGTTGTTCTGTTAAGTGTTATACTTGTTCGTTCGTGATTGTTGTCCTGTTATAACCATCGCATCTCCCAGTCTGGGATTTGTGACAGTTCACACCGGAGATCCGTTTACGTGCGTTCTTTTTCTGAATGTATGTTAACAAACGACTGCGTGTTCACACTCGTGTCCGTTCGAGAGAGCCCCTTCTGCCAAGATAAGAATGCTAGACTGTGCATTAATTCTCTACTCGAATATGTGTCGTGCTACACCAGTGTTGGGACTTGATTTCACCCCTTTTGCACACCGTACGTTGTCGCATCACACAAACAAACGGGAGTTTACGGGACAAAATTTTTGGCCTCGGTGAAAAAGGATTCGCGAACGATCGTCAACGTCTGGAAAGGATCGATTACGAGAGTTAGGTGAGAACTCTAATAGGCGAGATAATGTAGAGATTAAGCTCGCCCGTTCGCTTAGTCGGGGCTCTCTAGAAGATGTCAGGAAGTTAAAGGCCAAAACATCTGAGGAAAGAATCCACTCTTCCTTTGAGGATCGCCATCTGTCTCCCTCCAGCTGAGGAGTTTCTTACTACCGAAAGCGGATCTCTGGTGTGAACGTGAGGTAAAGCGCTTTTCAAATGAAGGATTGTGTAGATTGGACCTACTTTGAAGTGTGCTTCAGAATCAAAGGTTTAAATCTCGAGTAAGACCAGTGGCGTACCGAGTCAAGTCTGTTTGGACTTGGTTGTAGTATGAGATATCAACTATGGAGTTTAAGGGGACCTCGTACACTGGCGAGACCCAAACAGGCCTGAGTCACAAGTTCGGGGGCGACAAAAATGTCTTGATCCAGGTGGCGGAAACAGAGATCTCTCACACCGAGTCATATCAGGCACAAAACACACTTTTCTCGGTGCAATACCATTCTAAGAGACACTGGAGAAGGACAAACCATACGTCATAATTATCAACTAATTAAGTCTGAGAATCTGCATTTGCTTGCAAATGGAGTACTTGAAAAATGATAAATATTGTGCCTTGATATTAAATTTACAATGTAATGTCCAATAAGTGACGCCTGTATCTTAAGCCAGTGCTCTTCCTTCTTCTCATTACAGTGTATGAATTGCATAAGAGATCCTATTTTGCATAACCTGATGTCTGTGAAATGTAATCATCATCCCATGTATAAGCTAATGTGTTCTGTAAAATGTACTTAACGTTCTTGTATTAGTCATCAAAATACATAATTGTACATAAAATATATAGTGAGACGCCATTCTGTTTGTATTCTCCTTGGGATTCTGATCAACTGATGGAAGCGAGCTAACTAGATGTTACCATAGTGGAACTAACATGGTTTGGTCTATTTAGGGGTCAAACATTAGTACATACGCTCGATTTGGGAGTTTATAACACACACCCTCCACCCACATTTCCCCCATGTTCGCTTTTCATAAGCATGGCCCCCAGCCCCCATCTCAACCCCTTTATACCCGTGTATGGTCGGTAGAATTGTGTTTTTATGATAAAGACTTTATTTTCTAAAATCTTAAAAGCCAGTTTGCATAGACTGTTTGACTGAAACACGATTTATATATCGTACTATAAAGGAAGTGGGGCCTTCCAATGTAATCATAAAAGGCTTTTTAACCACTGAGCCAGCATTCTGCAAATTATCATATTAGCCGTAGAAAGGCGTAAGGATTTACGTGGGAATACTTTAAGAGGTTATGGAATTCGCTAACCTGTTAATACTTTCCTTGATTCTGAGCCACAACTGAGTTGAACAGAAGAAAGTGTTCCCACATTTTAAGCCGGAAAAAGAAGACATTTAATTCAAGTAGAATTAAAAGGTATGACCGGAAACTTCGTCCTGGGCCCCAATTTACACACTGGTGCTCGAAATTCAACTTTTAAAATCACGTCTATGTATTCTCCGAGTCAGTGGGCCAAATAGTTATCGATATCATAATCCAGCTACTCATTTTGCTGAAGAGAAAGGACACAAAACCATACTTTTTACTTTATGACCATAACCATAGAGTATAGATGTATAGAGAGGTTTCACTATTGGTCAATTTGCACTGCGAGACACGGGAGGCGCCGCGAAACCATTGTTAGCATGGAGCGGAAAGTAGGTCGCTGCGGTAAACAGTACCCGTTTGTGCATTTCCATGGGGCGTAAGAGCTTACAAACGGCTGTAAATAGTTTCAGTCAGCCCAAAAATATGAATAAACCACAGTAAACAGATATGCACATTATCTTTGGTGAAGACGGTATCGTTCAATTCTTCAATTTCTTGTTTACCTCAGCGACCTAGTTTCGCGATTTGGCGGAAGTGAGATCTCTCTATACATCTATACCCTCTGCCATAACTGAAAAGCATGCGTACACTCCATAGAAACCCTTTTTCACCCATGAACACCGTTCTTACCCTGGGGACAGCCTTCCTCACCCCCTCCCCACCCCGACCCCCGTGAGTGAATGTACTTTAGTTGGCCTCTTGTTTGACGAGGACAGGAGAAAGGAAGAAGAGGCGCGCGAGAGGTGTCATTATGATTATCGACTGCTTTATCTCAAGCGTAAGAGTGATGTCTCTGTAGGAAAGTAAAAACAACTTCAGATATGATACAATACAATTAGCGTTTCCCTTTCACTGTACTCCACCGCTGACTCAGACCAGCTAATTTGTTGTTGTTGTTGTTGTTGTTGTTGTTGTTGTTGTTGTTGTTGTTGTTGTCTTCCTCTTCTTTCTGTTCAGTTTTCAGTTTACCCAACAAGCCGGTTATTCAGAATTCTGAATTCATCGTATCTATGAAGGTCGTGGGGATGTTTCAATAAAGCCTTACACTAATATCGGCTTTTTTTTTAGTTTAAACTTGTCTTTAGTAAGGGTTAATGATAAAATCACCTTCATACCAAAAATTATTCTCATGCTGTTTTTTTTTTTTTTTTTTTCAGCACAGCATTTCAATTTTGTATTTTTATTTGAATTTTAACCAGATGGAATTAATCTTGATGTGTTTACTTCATTGCATTTCATTTTATTCGTAATAAGTTTGTTTTACTACTATTAAAAATGTTTGTTAGTGGCACTGCATGTCTGACTAGTATAGTCTGAGTATTCTGATCATAATAAATAAGGTTGGCTCTTTCATGAAACCGCGCAAGTGCAAAGGATAACATTGTAGAGGAGAGGGGGAAAAACTGTTTTGCTTGAAATGTATTCCTTACCTTGCTTAATAATTCATTGTATTTTTAATTAGTGTATTATAACTAAACGTTTAAACAATTGTACTCACCTTAGATAAATAGTATGTTACGAATCTGGTCTGGGTGATAGTGCCCTCCAGTGTTAGGGTTCTGGACTAAAGTCCCCTCTAGGTGTTATGAAGAGGGTCTTCTCAATGATGGTATTATGACTGCATTTAAATCGAGAGGTATTTAGTATTCAATCTTTCGTACCATGCCACACACTAAGAACAATCTGAATAAGTTTCATAAACAGACCTGCAGGGCCACAAATTTAATTACATTAATTACCCTAACAATTTTGTCTAGATCTATTACATAGTGAATACAACATCAGCAGCATCAAATCTAAATTCAATAATATGTCACTCGAAGTCTTCTCTAGATTCCTATAATATTATGATAATTCTGACTCACTAACAATTTAAGTACTAATTATATATCTCTCAGATCTGGTCTGCCTACTATATATCAATCAATATACTAATATGGGCTCTGGCGACGATGTCACCTCAGCTATTTGTGCCTACCGCTTATAATGGATCGAGCTCGTCAATATAAACTGACGTAACTAAGTCTAGATATCTACTCTAGGATGGGCTGGCAATTCCCAGCCTCATCCAGACAAATCAATCCCAATTCACAGATGCGTATGCCATACATTCATACTAATTGCAAGTCAACATAAATCTTTGTCTTGCATTCTTGGGCAGCATTCCTAGTATATGCGGCAATTCTGTCCTAGTGGATAACTTATGTTCAGCTCCTCGTTCATTGTTGAGTCATCAATGGACAAACACTTACGCTTGGTCCCTGGTATTAAAAAAACCAGGGAACAGTAGACAATAGCAGTGGGCATATCTCATTCAAGCATATGGCTTCATCTCAAATGTCTATAGTGGACTAGACATGAATCGAACAGAATTATGATTCTTCAGGCAGAATCGTGCCGACGCCTGCACAGATTGGAGTTTTCTGTATGGAGTAATGGACATAGGTATGGCTACACTTTTATACTGTGCAGCCACCTGCAAACTACCGTCCAAATCCCTAGATTTGATTGGTGCATCCATGCGAGCTCATCTCGCAGTATTAATATATTCTACGTGGGAGTTGGTCACGGCCTTGTACTAAAAACAGACAAGGTCAATTTAAAATGTCAAAACAATTACTGAAATCTTTAAACCCTCGTGCTTTCTACATTTTATGTACGAATTTCTGAACGCGACTAAGCGTCTTAAACTATCTATCCTTATTCACCCCTTCTCTTCCCTTCTAAGTGTTCATCAAAATCACGGGGTCGAGAATTGCACTGTCACTCCTAACTTATCCATTTATTCTATCTCGCCCCACTTTCTTTCCATCTCTAAGAAAAAGTGTTTCAAAAACAAACTGTTCACGAGAACAGTTCAAGGACAAATTACGCTGGTTATAATCAACGAGACCGTGAAAAATCAACTCCTTGCAAGTCGTGACCCAGCACGGCATTTATAGCACTTAAACCCTGACATAGTAGATAGATAGATAGACAGACAGACATACAGACAGACATACATACAGATAGATAGATAGATAGATAGATAGATAGATAGATAGATAGATAGATAGATAGATAGATAGATAGATAGATAGATAGATAGATAGATAGATAGATAGATAGATAGATAGATAGATAGATAGATAGATAGATAGATAATATTGTATTTCATTTGTATGTATATGGGTTCTTAGAATAAGAGGATTTCGCAAGAAGAAAACGTTGTCATGTGCAGTTCCGAGAATCCAGTAGCGCGATTTCATGTAAGGGACATGTCGACAGCGATGTGTTGTGCCCGTTGATTCTGCCTTTTGACATACATGTAGATGAATGATGACGTCACCATTACCCTTGTTTGATCTCCTTCTACCAGGTCTCGTCCGCCTCCAGCAGCTCTTCCAGGCCACCAACAAATACGACAAGATGATCATCACCATAGATACCAAGCGGATATCCACCGTAGATAATGGATATATGATGCTTAGAGAGCTTCATTTTATGGATACAGAGGCGGAACACAGAGTACTGCTGGATGTGAATACGGAAAAGGCGGAGCTGATTATACTCAAAGTGGTAAGGAGAATGAAGTTGTTTGATTTAGTTACCTTTCTGATTTAGAGGACGTAAAACCTTTTTTCTACATTAACTAACTATTAAGTAATTAAGAACTAGCTACTTCACTCACTTACTCACTCATTCACTCATTGACTCACTTGCTCACTCATTCACTCTTCAACCCACCTTCCACTGACCAGCAAACTAACTACATGACTAACTATCGAACAAACGAACGAATG